>PVHY01011947.1:20083-46258 GCA_004024945.1 Uropsilus gracilis
ACTCACTCCTCATCTTTTTTTTTATGAGACAAGGGCTAGCTATTTTTGCCCATGGAACCGCAGGTACACATTGCCCGGGGTACCACGGACTCAAGCGATCCCCAGCCTCAGTCTCCCAGGTAGCTGGGATTACAGATGCGCGCCACCACGCTCAGCTATTTTTCCAGAACTAGGTCTCACTAGGTTGCCCCTAGCAGGACTTGAACCGCGATCCCTGGTTCCGGCCGTGGTTTCCTGGACTGCCACTTACAGGCATGCGCCACCATGCCCGGCCTCACACTCCTCATCTTTTAGAATAATTTTTAAGCACTAAAAAAAACCCACTAAGCCTAGTGATTATTCATTCAACATTTTTTTTTTTTACCTCTTTGAGTATAAACTCAAATTGCGCAGTATCCAACAGCAGCTGAAAGAGGATCTTGGGATTGTACCTAGAATCTGTTAGAATCTGGTCCTTGATTTGACGAAGGCGTTTGTTGTTTGGGTCACAGGCTGGAAATAGGAGAAGAGTTTCTAGTTTATTAAATATGGAAATAGTTCATGAACATTCGATGAAGTCTGAATTGAATCCTTAAATATTTTCCTTTATTTTAAATATTCAAAAATATTTTTAGTATGCAGAATACTAAAAACAGGTGGCAAAGTAAATTTAGCATGCCTATGCTACGTGTAAGTACAATTGTGAGATGTGACAATTGGATTTGACATGGAATGGCATCCACAATATATTGCTGATGTAAAAAAGCAAAGCTACAACAAGTGTTTCCACATTTGTAAACATATCGGGGTGGGTTTATTTAACTCTCCAATGGGTGGGCAGAGCTTTCTGGTACCATCTCATGAATGGGTGGCCTCCTCATTCTGTCTACTTGCAGTTGCTGTTGGTTTAGGTATTAACCTCTGGCAGCGAGCTGTGGGCAGCTGTGTGGAGGAGTTAAATAGCAGACTGTCATCCTCAGAAAGGCCTGTTTGCAAGGCTGGCCCTTGGCAACCTGATTCTGGACAAGTTCCCACTACTAGAGGCTTGATAAGAACAGCCCACGCTTCCTAAACTGTTTGTACAATGTTGTTTGTGATGAACACCTGCTTTCCTTTCTGCAGTCTGGCATTTGGGGACCTGCAAGGCAGGAGGCACCCCCCCCCAATAAATACTGGGGTGCTCAGTTTCTAACGAGCTTCTCTGGTTGGCAATATTTCACTTGGGCTGAAACAGGCCTCTTTGACTCTCTGGAATGGGAATTGACAACAGTGAAGGAGGGTTTCCCACACAGTGATGTGCCCCACCCCCAAACAGGAAGAGCCAGACAGGACGGCTCTGCTCCTTATCAAGACCTGAGGGAGTAGTGTACTCCGCACCTTCTGGACCACCCATTGCTGAAAATGTAGATGCAATAAAAAATAATTAAGCCAATTTCAGCAAATAGTATTTTTTTTTATTACATCTACATTTTTAAGAGATAATGTTTATGTGAAGTGGGTTGGAATGGCAGCCAGTCGGCTAAACGGGGAGTCGGAACGTTGGACAAGCTGGAGTAACGCTCAGTTTTCATGGGAAACTGTGGACTTGTGGTGCCTCGTGCACATGCTTTTGTCAGGACTGTCTGGGGAGACACAGAGGCACTGGACACTGATTACACCTGATTTCTTCAGCTGCATGCCTGCCTAACTGCAGCCGGTCAGTCAAAGGCGTAAGGATTTCCACTGATGGTCGTAGTGATTCTAATTTAACAAGAAGGCTTCTGGTAAGGATGTGCCTGTGCTTTTGGCTAGGAGCCCTCACGGAGCAAAGCTGCTGCTCTGGGTTCTCAGGGCCTGATCCTCTGCTCTCTCTAACATCTCATCTTTACTGAGGGGCAAGATCTCAGAGTCCAGGTCACCCTGGGGCTAGATGTCAGCAGGGGGTCGCCTGCCTAGTCAAGGCTGGTGCAGAGCATCCCTTCAGGTGCTGGGGGAACATCCTCACGGGTGAAACACCTCAGGTGGGCTCACAGGAAGGTGCTCCGCCCTCCTTGCACGCCATGCCCCAAACACCGTAAAACACAACCAGCAGTTCATTTTCCCATGGATGACTCAACCAGATAGGCAAATCACTTGTTTCTGGTAAATCATGACCTTGTGCAATCGGATCAGACGACGCCCAGGTACAAAAACGAAGAAAACAGATGTGGCAGAAGATTAAAGCCGGGAATTCCAGCAAACGGGCTGTCCCTGGCAGGGTGCAGGCCAGGAAACCGCTGGCTCCCAGAGCACAGGCGGCACTGCCAGACACAGCTCAGCAAGACAAGGAGAGCCTGAGTCACTGGAAAACCACAATAGGTTTTACAACAGGATGAAGTGAGTTGTCTGTATGCTCAAGACTCTACGACTTTTGGTAAAGACTATAAACTGAGTCAACATAGTAAACTCTTCAAATTAGGACTGGCGTTTAGGTGAAACCTAAACTCAGCTCATTCAAAAACAGTTCCATTAGATGATTAAGACTTGAGCCATGGAGTTTGTGTTGTGAGTAAACTAAAATGGAGAAAGATCCAGGTAAACAAGCAATGCTATTGAAAAAAGAATGCTGAAAAAACCCTGCCATGCTGCACCTGTGAGCTCTTTTGGAGCTGGAGATTTCTGGTGGGCAGAGAGAAGGCTGAGGAGAAATAACACTCCTTTACAGAGATGCAAAGATGAGAAAGCTCAGTCGCTATTCTCCCTGCTGACCAGTAGATGGCGGCAAGGAGGAGTGTGAGGAACAATCCAGAAGCGTTGGGATGCAAGGCTAGGCTACCAAAGGAGGAGGCAGAGTAAATATTATGTGGTGTAGACAGTTTTTAAAGCCTATTTGAAAGAACAGATAAAGTCTCCAAAGCAATACCTGTCTCAGAAAAAATTCTCAAGAGAAGTTCGCTGAGTGAAAAATGGGGCAGAGGGCATTATGGGGCTGGGGACACAGCCATTAAGGGAAGGGGCACCCAGTTGGGAATGAGGTAATTAATGCTGATCACTCATTTACTAAGAATAAGGAACCATGTTCTGAACAAGCCCAGGTCAGTCTGACCTTGTTTTCCCACTTCCGAACCAGGGTTTTAAAGTCTTAGGCTCCTGGACCCTATGGAGCCGTTTCACATAATCTGTGAAGCAACAGAACTTGAAAACCTGGACGCAGAACAGGTTAAAATGTGATCTAATTTAGCAGGTTCATTAACTTTTTGGGGCCATGCTGTCCTGTACTTCCCAAATCATAGCTTTCTTTCATCACCTTGTCAGTCTAGATTTTCTGCTTTTTTACTTTAAAATCTTGCCAGTTCCTGCCTCCATCCCCTACCATTGCCTCCATCCCAAGCAAGGTTGTGCTCCTGCTCAGGACTCAGTATTCAACTCCCACCAGCCATCTGCATCTCCAGCTCTTATTTACCGGTATACTATTTCATAGGGCTGCTATAACAAATCACCACAATTTAGAGTCTTAAAAATGACAGATTTATTCTTCTACAGCTCCAGAGAGGAGCAATCTGAAATGGGTCTCACTGGGTTAAAATGAAGGTGTCCCTGTATCTCTCTAGCTGGAGAATGTCTGGTGGTATAGATAAGCTTCTGTTAACGCGAGATGCAGAAATGTCTATTTTTTTGTGTGTGTGTGTGAGTCTAGGTCTTGCTATTTTTGCCTGTGGAACTGCAGGCTCTCGTTGCCCGGGGTACCACAGATTCAAGCAATCCCCAGCCTCAGCTTCCCAGGTAGCTGGGATGACAGGCACGCGCCACCAAGCCCAGCTGGTTTTTTTTTGGAACTAGGTCTCGCTATGGGCCCCAGGCGGGACTCGAACCGCGATCCCTAGCCCTGGCCGCTTCATAGGCTGAAGCTTACAAGCACGAGCCACCGTGCCCGGCAGAAATGTCTATTTTTTAACTTTATGGTTTCTTTTAAGAAAAATTCTGTATCATTAAGAAAAAAAGATCATTTTTAATCAAAGATATTTCACTTTATTCATGTTCATTGCAACTGCTTTGTAAACATGATTCATAATATCTTCGATTTCTCTTGTGTTTTTTTCAGGGTGGTGGTTCTTTGAAATATGGACTGTCAAAACTTTTATGTTTGCTTGTTCTTCTTCGTTTATTTTTAATGAACTACCTCTTACAAAATAAATAAAATCAAGGAGTCAGCAGAGCTGCGCTCCTTACAGAAACTATTCAGGGGAGTTGGTTTCCTTGTCTTTTTCAGATTCTAGAGGTCACCTGTCTTCCTTGGCTTGTGTCCCTATATCCATCTTTAAGAGGCAGGCCTACTGAGTCTTTATCCTGACGCCACCTTTCCAGTTCTCATTCTTCTGCTTCCCCTTCCTGACTTAAGGAATCTTGTGACTGCACTGGGATAATCCAGGATAACCTCCTGGTCCCCATACTTTAAAGTCAGTTGATGAGCATCATTAATTCAATCTGCAACCTTTATCCCTCTGTCAAATGCCCACACATTCCAGGGGTAACATCCTGGACATCTCTAGGAAGATGCAGAAGTGCTATTCTGCCAGCACAGACCAGCAGTTCCTCCTTTTCATATCAATACATCTGCTTTCCCCAATATGGTGGCTAGCTCCATGAACATGGGAGGTAAATATCCCATATTCACTAGCACTGAACAGGACCTGATGAAGCAGCTGTTTGACTGGGTCACTGAATTGTCCAAGCTGACATAAAAAGACGAACTTAGAAAGCGACTTGATTATTATCTGAGGGTTTTTTTCTTCCCTGCACTGCTTTGCAACAAGAAGTATATCTGAATCTGATCTAACTGGTAGCGTAGGCGACCACAACTCCCGTAGGTTACCTGATTCTGCTGTATGAAGCATCAGCCATCGGATGGCAACGTTGCAGTCTCTCAGGCAGTTGAGAAGCCTTTGGATGTTATCCAGAACCATCTCTTCCCTTAAGTAACCTTCCTTCAGAAACTGCTGTACCTGAGCATGCACTTTTTCACTGACAGTTGCGTATCTACTCGCCTTTGAAAATACAGAAAACCTGAATTACATATATTTTTTAAAAAGTTATCTTGAAAGTGAATCACATTCAAACGAATCCTTGAACAGACAAAACATTTCTATCTGAGGTGAAGTTCATATGGGCAAGTGGTTTTTTGGGACATTTTTGAAAAGAGCACAGGACTTATAATTCAGAGAACCATAGCACAGGACTTATAATTAAGAGAACCATAAATCCTCATTCTGACTGTGAGCAAATGTTGGTGTGACTTTGAAGTTAACCTCTGTGTATTGGTTTCTTTAAATGTCTAAAGGAGAAATGAATCAGGCAGTTTGTAAGAGCCTTTCTAATTTTAACTCTGATGGAAAAGAAAGGACAGAGGTTCAACGCCCGTTCTCCCTGTTACCATTGACAAAGTAGGGAGGGACGAGCAGAACACTCTAGGTGAAACCTGGACGGGCAAGGCAAAGTCTGTATATCAAAGGCAAATTTTCAAACCCGATTTTAGAAACTTGATCATTCTGCTTTACCTGAAACAAGAGCTAAATGTTAAACAGCATTAACCCAGTCAAGTCAATCTAAAACTATCCAAAGACATTTCGATAGGTCACAAATGAAAAATGCAACCCGGAGAAGGAATTTTAGTAATGAAAAATTAATGCTGGTGCCAGTAAGTATGGAAGCACCATTTTCTCTAATATATTTCTAGGAGCCATGCCAGTCTGGAAATTATCTTATGCATTATTTATGGAACTCAACCTATTTGAATAAAACATGCCAGAGTTCTTTCAGTCAATATTGTCTGTAACATCACAAACTCAGAAGCAGGTTGAAGAAGAAAATTGTTTAGAAATATCAAATATGCTCCTTAACAAAATTTTATTTTTATTCCATTTACTCGGGTATTTCCTTCTGCTTCATGTCTAGATCAAAGAAACAGAATGCAGTCATTTAAACTTTGAGGAGATGGCTGGCTTGTCTTGTTGCTCATTTCACATATCAGAAACAACAGCTGTTACAGCAATAGGGGTATGGTCGACATTGCATTATTTTCTTCAATATTCACCCTACTGATTAAACATTAAAATTCCAGCTGCTGGTGAAAGCAGTTCCATTCACAGGGACATAGTCCTTAGTAAGAGTAAGCCAAATCCACTGGGGCCAGATATCATACTCATTCACCTCAGAGTGTTGAATCTTCCTGAGGATGCATGTAAAATATAGCACATAGGTTCGCAATCTATGATTCTCTATCTATAACTGCACTAAAAAGACTACTTGGAAATTTCCTGGGACAGCTACTGAGTTCATTTCTGACCATAAAGCAGATTTGCAAGCCCCAAAAAATCCTTCTTGATTAGCCAGCACTTACTTGTTCTTTGACGTTTGAAAGGTCCAGGGTATTGTTTAAAGCAGTTTTTGCAGCTTTGTAAGGTTCCCAAGCATCTGCTAGATTAACCGTGATGCCCATGTAAATACTAATTACCTGGAAGAGGAGACATTCATTCAGTGCCTATTAAATACCGACTCACTTACGGGCATGGCAAATCTCCTTCCAGGTTAATGTCTCTTCAGGGGAAAAACCAAGCTTCTCCAAATATATAGTTCTGCATTCTTCTTTATGAGCACGTTGGAACAAGAGTGACAGTGTGGCCCTCCCTGGAGCAATGACTAGTCCCAAGTTGCAAGGAAAACAGGGACTGAACGGGGCATTGGTTTTGCAAACATTTCCATCTCCGTCTTTACACACTTAAAAGTTCCTGAGGACCCCAAAGAACATTCTCAGATGGGGGTTGTATCCATTTTATCACCTACACTATCATAGGCAATAAAACTGAGAAATTTTAAAAACAGGAATTCACTTAAAAGAATGGCACACCATCGCTTGCTAACATAAATCTTTTCCTTGTAATAAAAAAAAAAAAAATGAAGGTTTTAAGTATGTGAAATGTGAGAAAAGTACTTGAGGAAAGTGGTAATGTTTCTACAGATTTTCAAGCCGCTGTAATGTCTGGCCCAAGGTTGCCAGGTTACATCAACTAAAGGAAGCAAAGTGTTCTTTTTTTTTAATTCCATTTTTTTTGATTGACTGCACATATGGTTTTTTACATTGTTATATACCGAGGTTCCCCCACCACCAAGTCATTTGTGAATCATCACCTTAATCTCTTGTGCTGATCCCCTCCCTGATCTTACCCTCGCTCACACTCCCTTGCACAAAGCATTATTTTTGCAGTAATTTATCTATACACTTCGGTTTTTATAAAATGGGGGTCACCTGTCACTTAAAGGTTTGCTAAAACTGCCTATGATATCCATGACCTTGGGGGATTATCTTTTTTTTGGTGGGAGCAGAATAGTGGTAACATTCAACCACAATTTTATTTAACAGTTACCTGCCTGTTCATCTTTTCCTTCTTTCCTTGAGTCAGTTTTGGTAATTTCTAAGAAAATTATCCATTTCTTCTGCACTTTCAAATGTCATGGCATATAGTGTTTAGAGATTTCTTACAACTTAAAAAAATTATTGCATCTTAGGTTTTCCTTTTCAATTTTAACATACTGAAATTTGCTTCTTTCACTCAGTCTTAATTATTTATCTCATTATCTTTTTATTAAACTAGCTTCTGCTGTTTTCTCTCCTTTTTATCTAGTTTAGTAAATTTTATTACTAAAAAAAAAATAAAAACTAACAAAGCCCTAGCTTCCATTACTCTTATTTCCTTTTTGTCTAATTTAATACATTTTTGCTTATGTATTTATTAATGACTTCCTTTCATCCTATCTTTTCTAACTTCTTAAATTTTATACCAAACTCATTTATTTTTAGTTTCTTTTTAGAGAAATATATTTCAGACTCTACTTGTACCTCTAAGTACCATTTTAGCCATTTCCCACAAACTTCAATTCTGGCATTTTAATGTTGTGCAATTCTAAACATTTTTTCAATTGCACTGTGATTTCTTTTTAACAAAAGTTACTTGGTAGGATTGTTTTTTCCCTTAAACATTTAAAAATACCTTTGTGCATGTCTAGTTTTAATTTAATTACATAATAGTACGAGAATATAGTTTGTAAACTAAGGTACTGTGTATTCAACTTGTATATGTATCCTTTTCAAGTGCACACTGAGTACAATATATTTTTGGGAGGAGAGGATAATATATAGAGAGAAAGTAGTGGTTAAAATTTCTCATCATGGTTTCATCTATTTTCCCAATTATTCAGAATTTTTGCTTCACACATTTGAGTAGGTCATTGGGTATACACAGATTCAGGACTATGAATTTGCTTTGATGGCTTACTTTTTTATTATATATGATAATTCTTTATTATTTCAAGTAATGCTTTCCTTTAAATCCTCTACAGTGTGCTAACAGTAATTTCTTGCTAGTATTCTAGTGGCTGGCATTTGTCTGGTGTATCTTATTTTCTAATTCCTTATTTTCAGAGTGCCAGGGCATTCTTTTTCTTTTTTTTTTTTTTTTTTATGGAATGTTTTGTCAGCATCGTGTAACTGAATTTTTGATACGAAGAGTGCTTCTGTTTCTGATTATGAGATTATGGTCAAAACTTCTTTATTAGGTTTGGGCAAAAGAAGTCAGACTATCAGTTTTGCTCTTGGTTGCTCAACTCCTAGCTCAAGAGTAAGTCTTTCATGGGTAGGATGCATCATCTCATTGGGGGCTGTTTTTTTCACCGACAAAGCTCCTCATTCAGCTTGTTACAACAATTTATGCACCAATGGTTGGTAAGAAGTGAAGTAAATGTGCTACCTGGGAACGTGATCCAACTCCTTATAAAACTTCCATGTGCAAAGCAAACATTCGTAAATATTATGTCAGGTCATTTTTATTCATTTAATAATATTTTTCAGTGAAATAGTGTTTAAAAAGTTACATATGCAATAATGTAAGCCTTAATAGTTGCATCACCATTAACTTATTATACATAAAATACTATAAAAGCAAAATTCCTGCACATAAAATGACAAATTAGATGATTTCTGCTAGTTTAACTTTTATAAAATAGAAAAGCATAAAAAATGCTTAGGTAACTTGACTGGAATCTCACTAAACAAAGCAAGATACATTTTAATACATGGTTTTACCTTGAGAGTTTCTATTTAAGAAAAAGGAAAATAACTAGGTTCTTCAGGAAATCTTGGGGATTTATTCCTTCATGCTATGATTTATAAGATTCTTGACACACTTCAAGTAGTTTTATCCAACTGCTTTATATCCCATTATTTATATCATCCTCTTAACCTCTGGGTTAAAAGTCAGAAGAATGAGAAATGAGTTCTCCTACATGATGACAGAAAAGAGATCAAGAGTAATACTTGCCCAGTTATCTGGAAAGTATTTATCCACTATTTCCCTCATTTTTGCTTGATGGGTGTGAAGGATGGAGGGCTCGAAGTAGAGGATCACGTAAAGCATGGCTGCTTGGGTGGCCAGGGCTGTACTTCGATGCTCCGGCAAAGGATAGGCCGAGACCTGGGAGAGACAACACCCTGAGGTGGCTGTTGGTGACACCTGAATTTATCCCTGGGGCAGGGGAGGGATAGAGTTGGGGCATCTATCCATCTCTCGCTGAGCACCCTGGACATCGGGAGCCATTCTCAGATGGAGGCACAGGAAGGAATAAGCTATGACCAAGTCAGCCTTCTCCTTCCTAACCACAGAACATTCTCTTCCTTCCAGCTGTTGGCTGTTTTCCTTAGAAACAGAAACAAGTTTAACCCTAGGTCTCCCGGGACTGTCCTATTCTATCTCTTCCCCATCACAGACAATCTCTTAGGATACTGTTTGGCTTCACTCACTATTGGTATTTTCTTAATTCCCATTTATGTTTTAGCTCCCAGAATCTGACCTGCTCTATCTTCCCACTGGAATTTCCTGAGGTCACCCCTGACCTGAATTTAATGGCTCTTTTTAGATTTTTCACTTCCATTCTCTGAGGCATGTCTTTCCTTTGGTTTCTCAGACGCTAGTCTTCTCAGTCTGCCTTGCTGGGTGTTCTCCTTCAGCCTATCGCCTAGGTGCTGGGGCGTTCCTGGCCTCATCAATGCATGTACTAGAAGTCTTTGCCCATACATTGTACACATCATCCCAAGCTACCATAAGAGAAAGGGAGGACATCTTTGCAAAGAAAGACACAGCCTGGAACTGTCATACCTGGGACATGCAGGCAGGCCTTGGGGGGGGCCTGGAGCTGCCAACCAGGAAGTCTTGATAGTACTCCCTGAATTATGCTTTCCCCACCTTTCCTCTTTCTGCAGACACTCTCTGTTACTCTAGCACAACTGCAAAATGAGGCTGCCTAAAACTCTGGATTTTGCATGTGGTGGGTAACCCCACTTCTAGAAATTATTCCTTTGGTTCAATTTCAGATTATTAGGGAACAGTGAATCTAATCCATCTTGGGCTACAGACTGTCCCTGATCCATCCCTAGCTATGACCAGGGATGGAGGGAGAGCAGGTCAGGCAGCAGGTGGCACACAGCAAGCCATAGTTTCCCTTCTAGGCTAGTACAGGTCGTGGGGCCAGGAAAAAATTGAAAGGCATTGCTCTGAGCCCTGGACAGAGATGAGGCAGAGAGGTTAGGAGAGACAGTGAGAAGCAGCATAGGCTTTGAATTCACACACATCTGCATTCAAATCATGGTTCTGTACTAATTATAAGACCTCGTGAAACCTACTTAGACTCTCTAAGCCTTATTTTCCTCAATAGCAACATGAGCACTATGCTGTCATTTACTGAGCAAGTAGACTGTGGTGATGAAAAAACTTCCTAAGATTTGGGCTCACACTGAATTCTCAATAGCAACATATATTATGGAGACTTAGTATCTACCTGCAGGTAGTTCCTGATTTTGAGGGTTTTTATTTTTAAACCCTTGTTTATACTTAATCATATTTATACAAAATACTAACAGGCTATCTAAAGAACCGTGGTGTACATCTGCTCTATCAGAATGATATTAAGTGATCACAGGCCTGACTGTACACTTTTATAGTAAGATACATATAATTACAATTATGTTTCCTTCAAGACAGTGAAGCTGAACTGAGACTTGCTCTGGCATCCTTTAGGGAAGTGAATGATATGCATATGAGAGAGGAGAGTGAGAGAACTTTCAAACCCTGCAAATCTTTACAGTCTAAACCTTGCTGCCTCTTTGTCCTGAATGGCCCTTACCAACCTTTGGTCCCCTGCTGCTCTTCCTGCCCCTTTGAAAGGTTCCAAGGCACCCTCAGCTTGCTTTGCTGTAATGCCTTTAGTTGTCTGTCTTCTTTCCTTGGTCGCAAGCTCACTGTGGGTGAGACCATGGTTGGCCTGTGTCAGTGGTCAGGGCCCAGGGCTTAGCACATGGTCAAGCACTTAACAAATCCACCCAAAATCTTTTTCTTGAGTGAATGAGAAGAAGCAATGCGTCTTCTTTTCAAATGTATTCAGATGCTATCTCTTCCCTGAAATCACCCCTTCTACCAAAATTAACATTCCCTTTTCCTGTGGCATTTCATAGCACAGCTCCAAAGGTTTTAAACGGTTTTTAGCAGACTCTTTCCATCTTAGGGAGAAGGGAGGGAAGGAATAACTGAGGAGGAAAGTGAAATCCACCCTGTAAATCACTGAGATTTTAGTAGAGTTAAAACTCACCTGGTTATAAATATCATCAGATCTTAGTCGACCAATGACCATACTGATGAAGGATTCATTGATAGGCACTCTCTGGAAATAGCTCTCGGGGTAGTTGGGTGGTCTTTTGGCTCCTGCTTGGCTGGAATAACCTGTACTTCGAAGCAGTTTACAAATATCATCCATATTGGAGTCAGCGGAAGAGCGAGCAGCACTGAGCCAAATTCACAAAGGGAAATAAGAGGCCAAACAAATCAAACATATTAGAAACCCAGCAGAGTCCAAAACAGCAGAAAAAACCAATTATAATTTGACTTGATAGAGCTTTAAATACACGTTGGATAAATTTTTATTCTTAAGATTTAAAACGATATTTCAAAAAGACTATTACAGCAAACCAAGAAGATAGGTGCTTTCTAAGTATATAGGTCCATGTAAAGGTACATCATTTTTCTCCAAACCCTGAGATTGGTTTTGAGTTAAAATGTATATAGATGGCATAGGTCTTTTCAGAGTTCGCTGGGTTGCATAACTGTGGATAAAGACTATGACCCCATATTTAAATATTTAATTTAAAAATGTCTCCATTTGTACTTAAACGCTGTTCTCTTTTGCACAGTCTCTAGCTGCACTTATGTTCTATGCCAAGCATTCTGGTACAGAACAATAAAAACAGGACAGAGACTTGAAAACAAGCAAACAAATCCAAACAGAAGAATCTGAATCTGCATCAACATTTCACAAAATAAAGAATTATTTTAAAAAGCACTGCCAAGTCCAAGCAGGAAATATGCTAACTAGTTTTGCTAAGGCATGCTATTCTTCTGCTTGAGGTTTAGTAAAAAATATTTGTGATGTTCAGGGTTGTTTGGTGTATAAGTCCCTGAAAGAAATAAACTAGACTCAAAGAATCTTAATTTTAGAGGTGACCTCCAATTTGGTTGTAGAACTTCCTTTCCTACCAGGCTGACTTGGCAATTATTCAACCACTCCAATATCGATCCTCTCCTGAGGCACTGGAGCTTTTTAACCCAGACACAACAGGATTGTCCAAGCTGGGCTGAAAAGGCAAACAGTTTTTCTTTTTGATTTATGGTATTCATTGTTTTTGTTTTCCCAGGGCCTTTAAGAAAATAAGCAAAGCTACTAAAAGTTCATTTTTATTTTAATTTTTTTCTCTATTCACAGGACACTGTAAATTTTATTTTTAATTTTTATTTTTAATTTATTTTTTAATAATTTAAAAAATTTTTTGTGGGAATCAAAGTTCATTTTTAAAAGCATGATGTTAACACACTGTGTGGCCAGCTGATAGGAAGGACTTATGCATGTGGTGGACATGTTTCTGGAGAGAGTGGGAAGGAAGGCTGGCTGAACAGCTGTAAGTTAATGTACTGCTGGGGAAGCAGCGGTACCAGGTGTCTCTGAAAACATAATGTCCCCAAAAGTCTCTCTCTGGTAAGGATCTGTTATTTTGTCCTACTTATTTTGACCTGATTTGAAGCTTGACATGCTAATTCTAGTCTGTACTACTTTAGTTCAACTGAATCCTGTCCATTGACTATTTCTTCCTTGAAGCTGGATTATTTCTAACATGGAATTTCTATCTTTTGTTTTGACTCAATTATTCAGCAAGTTGAAACTGATGGGCCAAGTAGTGGGATGAAAGAGCTTGCTAAGGTGGCTTCTATTTAAAAGACCCACTCCTAGACAGTCACAGATCTGTACGGACATAAACGCGTGATCCAGGGTATTGAGTTATGCTTGTTTTGGTTTTGTTTCTATATATAGTCGAGTGACAATTTTCTTACACTCTGAATCTGAGTGATAATTTTTCAAAGTCATCAACTTGAAAATGACAAAAAAGTCATTCTTTACATCTGCCAGGGAGTGATACCAGAAACTTAAAATCCCCAAATAAAAATACATTCATTAGGTTTCCAAACGTATCTAAATTTATCTTTAAGACAAAGAAAATGAAGTTTATTTTAAAGATAAAAAAGGAAAAAAGTTCCTTTTTTAAGAAATCTAAAATACCATCTTAGACACCATAACCTACATAGCTCTAATCACCTATAGCATGTTTATAGCTAATACACAGAGCATGTGGTATATTTCCTATTATGGTGACATAAAATAAAGAGTAACTACTGTATTTCTACACCATGTTCAGAAGAGATGAGAATCTGCTACTTCTGCATTCTAAGTCATACTGCTCTTCTTCACCATAAAGGTTGTGGGGAAGCCTACAATGCATTTTACCCACAGCAGTGCTTCCGGGGCTTGAAGTCCTGGCCCAGGGATACCTGTATCTGTAGTAGGAAACCAGCATTCTTTCTCTGACTTCTCCTTCGATCTTCTGGTCAATGACCAGCAACATAACCCCATACAAGTACAGCGCTTCACACTATAACGAGAGAGACAGTGGTCACATTCTAGGGCATATGCATTCTTCTGGAGTGAAGCTGATAATGGGTAAAAGATCACTTTTTCCCTAATTCCTTCTGAAAGTTTTAAGCTATAAAGAGAAGACAGGTTTTCTCCAAAGGGTTCACACCTTGCAGGTAGAATATGCTTGGGAAAGGTTTTATGAAAAAAAAAATTAATTTCTGGTGATTATCTTTCAGCTGACCTAGTTTTGAATTTTGCTTGGGATATCAAATGGAGTCCTGGGGTTATGACTGTCTCTTTATCAGAAAATCAATCACTTATGTAGCAAACTTTTAAAAAAAATTATGTTTATTGAGGTGGTGTTGGTTCGTAGCACTGATGATCATTTAGGGGTCTAGGGTTACACCTTTACAAACGTATGATATCACACAACACCCACTACCAAAGCCCAGGTTACCTTCTACCATAGATTACTGGGCCCCTTGTGCCTTTACTGCCACCTCCCACTCTCCCCTTCTGGTAGCCTGCAGTCAGATTTTAAGGTTTGTTTGGGCCTAACAAACATTTTCTTAAGTTATCATTATGTAATAGTTAATAGGAGGTGTCTGGGAGGCGAAAGACAAAGATGGATAGGATTCTCACACCGAGGAAGCTCAGAGCCCCCCCAAAGGATCTTTATTCACTTACACTTCTGTTCAAAGTCTACTAGTTCTAATTTAGATGCAGACCTGCCAGTGAAAAGAATGGTCCCTTAATTTGCTTCTCTTTAAAGGAAGGGTGCTTTGTGTAACTTTGTGATTTACAGGAAGAAAAGTATTGCTAAGCCTGATAGACCCAACTTTCTATTTTAGATGATCATTGTCACTTACGAGAAGCTGTTTTCCATCTTCATTGAGAAGCACAGTTTCTAAGGTTTGCTGAATGTAAACACCTTCATTGAGATCATCTAGGTATCTAGAAAGGAGAACCCAGAGCAGGTTAATCACTGGTAATAAGAACTTGAACATCTTTGAAAATGAAAAGTAAAGACTTTTAAAAGTTAAGGCAAGCTATCAGACATACTGGCCCTCAAATAGTCCTGCTCCTTCTTGCTCTTAAGGACAGTGTTGTGAGCCAGAATTCACAAAGCTAAGGGCCACAGACCAACATTTATGGCAATTTCAGGTCAAAGGAATATTCCCCAGTCCAGACTTAGGAATTATAACTATCTTAGGAGTAATGGTATAATATGGAATAGTTTAAAAGTTAAAGTCTATAAAGTCTGGAAGGAAGAGGCTGTGGTTATAGTTAAGAAGGCAGGCCATGATAACCAAGGCTGTAAAAATATGTTCTATCCTTATTTCACTTCTCATATACAATAAATTAGAACGTGAATGTAAACTCCAGGTTTGCTAGCCATAGGATAGCCTGCACAAGCTACCAAGGCAGGAAATTGTAACACTCTAAAATACTTAAGAAAAACCAGTCTTTGTCAGACAATAATGCCTGGTATAAGCCAGTCAATTCGACAGCAACTCAGATGTTCTGCGTGTCCCTTTTTGCTCGCCACTGTTTACTATCAGAATAAGCTATGACTAAATCAATCAATACCTGTTTAAGTCTACAATATATTTATGCACACTTTGAAATGCTAAATAAAATCTGGTCACAATTTCTATGTTGTTTTCACGAAATTCTTCATCTAAATCCTGTAGCTCTGGCTTAGCTTCCAGCTTGCTTTCCCATAACTCTGGACCCTAAGAAGAAAAACACATTGATGTGAAATGGCAATAAAAGCATCCTTGTTGGTAACAGTTTCTAAATTGTCTTTTTAAAATTTGTTCTTATGCCCTGAAAGGGATATCAAAATTTAAAGCAGAGCAACAGAAAGTAATGAAGACAACAGAAGCCTCAATGTTAAATCCCTTTGAAAGAAATGAATTTGTATCACAGCACAATTCACATGCTTTCAAGTGTGGAGGTTACTTCATGATGGCAATATTCTCTTTTTGAGACTTGACCATAGTGTGTTAGAGCCTCCACATCATACCCTTATATTACTTTCAAGTTAGTAGCTCATATTCAATTTGTTTCAAAGCTTTCCTCTTTTACTCTTTCTCCATAATGATGTAACCTCTCAGAAGCATGTTTTTGCAGAGAAGATGGTAGTAAAAATGCTAAGGAGGAAGATTACCTTAAAATAACTGAAGTCAAATATGATATCTCCATATTTCTGTTGATCCGCTCGATCTTTTAACCTGAACACAGCAGGGATAAACTCTGAGAGCCTCAACAGTTCAGCAATGATGGCATTGCCACAGGAAACAATCCTCAGGATGGCTTGGCCACAGAGGTTGTTTTCAGCCAGGAAGTCCAGCATCGCGAGGAGGGAACTATTCTGGGCCTGGCCAGTGAGAATGTCTAACTGGCTTCAGAGCTGAGGTGCATAAATCATGAGATGAAACCAGGTCTGCTGATAGGTAGGCTGCTCCATTAAACCTGCATTCCCTCAAAAAACAAACAAAAACAACAGTAGGAAAATCTCCATTTTTAAGGAAACGTGAAACACGTGTGTTTTTCTTTTCAATTTCCTAAGGAAAAAAGCATAACAAATAATGAGTTTTGACTGGGGAGGGGGTATTTTTTTCTCTACTTTCCCATTTTCTGTGTGGAGAACCTTTGCTAGATCAACATTCTCGGCCTCTCCCTCACTTCTTCCTGTGAGAAAGATCAGATATAGCAGATCTCTGACGTGGGAAGGAACTGCCAGGTATATGTGGTTCCAGTGTGCCCTAAATTATGTCAATTATCCTGAAGTGTTTGATAAACTAGCAAATAGTTGCAAATACTGTGAACAGGGTTTGAAGATACACCCTGAACGTCTCTTAAGATATTTGTCCAGTTCCTTCCTAGAAACGGAACTGTGTCAACATGTCCAAAATTTCTTTTAACGATGGGTGACAAGTTCTCCATAACTCTATGAAGATGATTTAAAAAGACTACGTCCATCTGGTCCAAAGCCTCATAAAATCCAGCACTTAAGTCTCACAGAATGAGTTCCTTTATTCTCTTATATTGCCATGCATTGGTTGTGATGGTGGGGCTCTCAGTCAATACAACGTATTGGGATTACTGTCAATAGGGCATTTTCCCGAAAGTCTCCAAAGGCAAAGATTGCTCTTCTTTACCCAACTACTCCTAACTGAGCACTTCTTTACCAGAGTACCTCTGTCCAAATTTCCTCTTCTTATAAGGATATACGCCATATTGGATTTGGGCCAACATTTATGGTTTCAATTGAACCTCATTTCTTCCTTAATGATTCTAGTGCCTATGTCAGGCACATTCTAATGGACTAAGGGTTAGGACTTAAGGATATGAATTTGGGGCGGTGGGCACACTCACTGTTAACAGCTGTATTAATAGCTGTATCTTGCCTTTGTTTACAGAATGTGGTATTTCTTTGCCAGTAGTAGGCCTGGGATGTTCCACTTTTCTCTTTTGGAAATCTTGAGCTGCCTGTAAGAATGAACCTCAGCCTGGCTGTCTCACTAGAGACCTGGGATGTTACAAAACAGAGAAGCGAGAGGGAGAGAGTTTGATCTACTGGAAGAGAATCAAGGAACGTTTTCAGACAGTAAAACTGCGGTGTGGACACAGACTCTCTGAATTATCCCTAGCTCGTCGAGCCACGGGGCATGTAAATGAAGAGACATTTTGGACACTCCAGGCAGGTCAAGCCTTCTGTGCCTTGTCCAAATTCCTGACTCATGGGCTCATAATATCTAACAAAATGGTTGTTGTTGCGGGAAAATAAGGAGTTGTTTTTAATGGAGCTGAGGTTCAGTTTTGAGCTGTCAACTCATTAGCAGTGATGCTGTTTTGTGATATTCTGAGTACTGTAACGTTGCAATGCATATAAAAGGATAGTTAGATTTGTACATGAACACATCTTCTTCCAATCAATCCCCATCTTTTCAGCTGTCTGCTTCCACTGATCATTAAGTCTTCCTTACCAGAATTATGTTACTTGTTTGACCATAAAGAAAAGACAAATAAATCCTACAATCCACTAGAATTAGGCGAGATAACAACCTCTAAAAGTGATTTTCCCCTATTCCTTGTTGATATTAATACTTACTTGAGGAATGCTATCCCATGATGCCAAGGTAAGGATGAACATTTCCTAATCAGCACTGGAAAAGTTTTGCTTAGGGATCTATTTTAAAATTATATAATTAAAATTTATGAACCTTTGATATTTAATGGAGGGAAGCTACTACACCTACTATATCTATGGACAAACCAAGAATGAATCAAAAGTTGATTCCACCAAATTGTGCTTTGAATAATACAGCATCTTGTATTACTTGATTTTCATAGCATGATCTTCAAAGAGGCAATTTTTGCAAAAAATGGTCAAGGTCTCATTTGTTATCCCAAAGGTCTCTCCCAGTTCTTTTACAAATCATTATCTTTTGAAGTATTAATTGTGTCACTATCTTTGCTGCATTTCTCTCCTGTAATTGTTAATGTAGCTAGGTCATCTTCTGCCACCTTTGTGGAAGCCCCGTCTGTGCCAGCATTTGTACTTCCGCAGTGTGTTGGTACTATATTCTGACACATGATGCTGACAATTAGGGAGACTACCAAAAATAAGAACTTAGCCTAATAGACACTTTGGGATATGAATATCTGAGCCAAGACTCACCTTGTAAGGGGACAAACTCCCTGTAGTTTCTGTCAATGTCACACTTTTACTGTTTTTTTTTTTTTTTTTTAAAGAGAGTAGGTCTCGTTATATTGCCCAGGGTTGTCTCAAACCTACAGACTCAAGTGATCCCCAGTCTCAGTCTCCCAGGTAACTGTGATTACAGGTGCGCGCCACCATGCCTGGCACACTTTTACTTTCATACCAGACCTAACGGCAATGACTCAAGTAAAGCACGGAACAATAATGAGTGCTTCATTGTACATAAAACCAGAACATAGAGACTTCTGACAGGAGAGGGCTTCCTTTCAGTTATAGCAAAACATTCCTGCATGCTTATCAAGTATCTTTAAGGTTGACTCACATGATGAGCTACTTAGGGTAGTTATCTACCCTAAGAAACATGGTTTAAGCCTTCAAGGTTGAAAATCTCCACCTCTGATTCAATATTTAGAAATGTCTTAATTAAATGGAATGTGTGTCAGCAACATTGGTTTCTTGACACTAATTCCCACCCTCTTCCTCCTTTCATACAACAGAAGGCAAGGCAGATGCTGGCTTTCCCACCTTTCTCAAAGCTCAGTGAGACATGTGATTCAACTTTGAACAATGAGATAGAAAAGGAAGCCCTCCCCATCCCCAAACAAAAGGCATATTTTCCCCTTCTACTACAAGGACATATCTGTGTTTGGCTTTCTTGGTTATGGTTATCCCATTTTGTCTTGCCTTTAAATGTGACCCAGAGAATATCTGATGTCATAGTAGCCACCATGAAACCAGCGGGAAAAAGTTTAGGAGAAAAAAAAAAAAGATGAGGACCTGTATATTTTGGTATGTAAGGATAGAAACAATAAAAATTCTAGCTGATGGTATTGATTGAATGATTGAATTGTGGTACTACCTACCCCTGCAATCCTTGTTCAAGGAACTATATGTATGGTTCATTTACTTATTATTACAGATCTAAGCTTCTTAGATATGTGTTTCTAATGGTACTGTTTCATTTGCTCATTCAACAAATATTTACCCAGCACCTCATATGTAATAAGCACTGTGTTAGGATCCCAGGATATCACAATGAACAAAAACTAAGTTCCTATTCTCAGGCTATCCACATAAAATTGGGGACAGAAAAGAGATAGTAAATAGATAACAGGCTATGATAATAGTATGAAGAAAAAGCATGATAGAAGGACGGAGTGTGTGCTATTTTACATAGAGGAGTTTGTCCAAGTCTGATAATACTTGAGCAGGTAAGGGAACAAGTAATAGAAGTAACCTGAGTGTAGTCAGCAGCCTCTAAGGTGCTCTCCATGACCTCCAGCTCCTTCTCTATGCCCGTGTAAGCCCTTTCTGGGAGTGGGGAGCTGACTTACTGACTCCCATCTAAGGAAGAGATTATGGCAAACAGCAAAACTGAGATTGCAATGACTGTGCTTAGAGAAGCAAGGTGTCACTTGTGAGAGAGCCCTTTGGAGGCGCCTATGTGACAAGGGACCAAGACCTGCCAACAACCACTTGAATAACCTCAAAAGTGGATGCACCTCAACCCTAGTCAAGCCTTCAGATTAAAACCATTGCCTCTATATGAGAGTAAACAGTGCTCTCTCATGAGTCCGAGTCAAAGACATCCAGTTAAGTCACCCCACTGATTCCTGACCACAGCAACTACAACATGTTTGTCGTCATAAGCTGCTAGATTTTGGTGTTTGTTATTTTACAATAGATAACCTGGAGAAGGGCATACCATGCAGAGGTTATAAGTAAATGCACAGGTCCCAGGGCAGGGATGTGCTAGATGAGTCTAAGGAACAGCAAAGTGGCTGAAGTGGCTGGTATAGAGTGAGCCAGGGGCCGAAGTAGAGGCTAGTGTTGGTGGAATGGGTAGTAGAGCAGGATACGGAGAGCAGGGAAAGCTGAAAGCCACTACTCTTATCTAGCACTACAGCTGTCTTGATCCCTCTCTCAAAAGGGTGTCCTATAGTATACATTAAGGCAAAAATTATTAGCAAGTTCTTTTTGATTTCTCTGTGATGTTTGCTTGATAAACCATGTTGATCTCATAACAAGCTTAATTTGATCATTTCATTCCTTTTTTTTTTTTGCACTGGTCCGGCTTGGAAAATGAGAGGTATAAAGTAATGAACAATGGGTAAAAAAGGTACTCAGAAGATCACCAAACTAAACCAGGAGGTCTCAGCACAATGCAACTCTACTCAATAGAGAGGAGGGCCAACTATGATGGCCATGTTTACCTGAGTCTGATTTTGGATTCCAAGATAGGAAGACAATGGGGCATGGAGAAAAGAGCTTAAAGTGAAGCAACACTATCTGCCTTTTTTCCCAACAAACGGAGGGGCAGACGCACTGAGCACCTGCCATGGAAGCTTAGATCTGGGATAAAAACCTAAGTCAAGACTTGTGTGCGTTCAGGTATTATTCAACACTTAAATCCTCACAGAGTAGGCAAACTTCGAAGTATTACTTGACTATTTGAATACTGAATATTTGAATATTGAAATGAGTACTTGGTAGAGAGTCCCCTTGTTGGTCAAAAAATTGACCCCAAAGAAACTAAGAATCATCATTTAAGATACCTAATTGTGTTGCAGAGATTAGTGCTTTACAGAAGAGTTAAGATACAGCTGAGACTTATGTGAATCACTCTAGGAGACAATGCAAATAGAAATTGTAGAAGAAGCAATATTAAATCTTCCAGTTAGAGATTGGCACAGGGAAGAAGAAACTTCACAAAGACCCAGTTTTTAGCACTAAATGAAATCAGAGATCCCAATTCCCCCCCACTCCTCCTTTTTTTTTTACAAATCATTCAGTGGTTGCAAATTCATTTTCACTAATTTAGTCTGGAACTGTGGGTTCAGTTTGGAAGATAATCCTTGACAAGAGACAACGTGTTTTCAAGGAGGAAGCTCAGCATTCCCCTACCAATTACCAATGATGACCGAACTCAATTCTTAAGGAAATGAAATTATCCTGGGACAAGACTGTTGACTTTGCTCAGCGACAGAAGGGTTTACTTTTATCCTTTTATAAAACCTCAGTGCCATAAAGGAAGCACTTCTCCCCACAAATTCATTACCACGAACAAAATATAATTGCTGTTGATAAGATAAATGGGACGGGCAAATCTCTCCCAGAAAAGTTCTGAATTGAGTCTGAGCTCTCCAGTCTGAGCTCTCTAGCCTGACTAGCGAATCCTGGGAAAGGCAGAAGAAGGAACACCGGAAGGTGTGGCTGCTGGAGCAGAAACGGTAAAACCTCGCGGTCCCTCCCTGTCACCCACTGTTGGAGGGAGTTGCGTGCACAAGGTCTGGTATCAGGGGACTCACCTCCATTTACTGGTTGTGACTTTTTTGGAAAAAAAAAAAAATCCAAAGACAAACCAGGGCCCTTGGAAACTTTTGCGAAATGCTAAGGACTTTGGCACCAGCATGCACCCGCGAGAGGACTAGGTGCAGAGGGAAGCAAGCACTCGCCCAAACTGAGCTACCACACACCTAGAATTCAAACCCGGATCCCTCAGGCTGTAAAAGCTCATTCGGTTTTTCTCAAGAGTTCAGGGGCCAGCCAAGGTGTCCACACACCATCGCTCTTGGAAACTTGCAAGGATCCGATGCAGCTGCACATCACTTGTCAAAGCCCTAAAGCGGCGCGGAAAACTATCTCCTAAGTGGGAACCAAGAAGCCCCCCGAGTCCTTCAAGTCAGGCTATCCCACCCCGATCCCAGTCCACGCCGCGGATGTCCCCTTGGCTAGCGCGGCCCACCGCCGGGGCGGGGGAGGGGAAGGGAGAGACTAGAAAGGAGGGGTGCAACCCCCCCCCACACACACACACACTTACCTGTCACCGGGTCGCACTAGGGCGCCCGCGCAGGGCCGGCGTCGTGCGCGGAATGGCGACCGGGCGCCCCCCCTCCTTCTCCAAGGGGACCCCCTTCTGGCCCCAGCCCCGATCGCGAGCAGGCGGGCCCCCGGCTTCCGCCCCTGCTCCCCGGCTGTCACGTGACCAAAGGGCCCGCGAGCTGGGCGGGGCGTCATGTGACCGCTCGCCGGCGACGGCTGATGACGTCGGAGCCCGCGCTCGCCAGTTTCATCGACCGGGAAGGCAGTTAAGGAAGGAGTTGGGGGTCCTAGTGGGCAGGTCAGGGTGCGATCGGACGGAGCTCGGCCGGGTATAGCCAGGTGAGGCGGAAGCGGGCGTGGCGAAGGGGAGGGTGGCGGGAGGTGTCGCCTCCCTCGCGGGCGCCCGGGGTTCGGATCCTGGTTTTCTTCGCGTCTCAGCCGTGGGGCTGGGGCACTTTCCCTCTTCTCCTCTCCAGACGCCGCCGCTCCATCCCAGAGATGACCTGTTCTTGATCCAAATCGATCTGGCTTGATCTGCCTTGGAGAGGCAGGGCCTGGGGTAGGTGGTTCAGAGAACGTCGCTGGGGTCCGTTTTCTTCTTTCGTATTTGTCTGTGAGCGAAGCGCAGAGACACCGGGGTTCGGTGCACCGTCGGGGCCTAGGAAGAGTGGTTTCTCTTACTGTCACGCTCACCAGACCTTTACGGATGGAACCTTAGAGCAGAAAGGTTTAGCATGCAAGGTTTCCCTTGCCATGCTCCAGAATACTGGAGGACGTTTTCCCCACCTCGCTGCAAAGATAAAAATTTCAGTCAAGTGATGTGAATGTCACATTCAAAAGCCCAGGATAGCTGTCAAGTGGTAGATGATTCTGTTTGTCCTGAATTGTGGTCATCGTTGTACACGTCATGTCTTAGCTTGGGCTGCTGTCAAAAAGTACCATGAACGCGTGAGCCAAACAGCAGAAATGTATTTCTTACAGTTTTGGAGACTGAAGTTGGAGATCAGGCGCTTCTGGTGTGGTTGGATACTGATGAGGGCGCCCTTTCTGTTTTGGAGGAGGCAGGCCTCTTGTTCCCACACCTGGCAGCAGCGGGAGGGAGGGAGACCTGCTGTCGCTTCCTATCCTAATAAGGAAATCCACCCATCATGAGGGTGCCCACCCCACCCCACCATTAGACACCATCTAATCCTATATCCCTAAGGTACTTTTCCAGATATCGTTTGATGGGGGCGCTTAGGGTTCAATATGTGAATGGGGGTGGGGAGGTACACAATTATCTCAGTGTTTTTCCATACTTATTTGATCCTAGGAAGTATTTGGAGTGTTTCCAAAGAATACAGTTGCCTCAGAGTGTCTGCTAGAGACTGACCCTGGAGGTCTGAAGTGATACCCATAAATCTGTGTTTCTAGTATTTCAACTGATACTTGAATCAGACCAGTTTGAGAAAGCTGTGGAATTTAATTTATCCTTGCAGGAATGCTGTAAGAGTGATATGATTCTCTCCTTTTTACCCAGGAGCAAGCTGAAGATGGAGCAGTTAACAGAGTAGTTTATCCAGGGCTGTGGCATTTTTTGTGTGGACGGGACAGCATCTGTGTCCATTGTCCATTTCCTTTAGTGCTGTTGTGTAATGCTGTGCACAGTGTGATCGTGATGAAGGTGATGGGAATATTCTCGTTTTCAAAAATGAAATGCATGTGCTAGACGTTATTTTGAGTGTTTTTGTTACATATATTAAGTCTTTTAAATCTTCTCAGTAATACTTGAGTGGCATTGGATCATCACCATTTTATGGAAGGAAAAAGGGACGCAAATCAGACTTTGAGCTCACATAGGTGGTCCTGTTTAAGAGGTGACTTAAATGACCCAATCAGACTTTGAGCTCACGTAGGTGGTCCTGTTTAAGTGGTGACTTAACCCCTCTTGCTTACCTTTTGGTTCAAATTCTAGTATACTTTGATAATTGTGTCTCTTGGAGCTGAACTGTCTAATACAGCAGTTACTAGGCAACTGTGGCCATTTAAATTTAAGTTGATTAAAATGAAATACAATTTAAAATTTAGTTCCTCAGTTATGATAGCCACATCAGTGATCACTTTTGATTATTTTTTGATTTGATTATTAGTAATAATCTTTTGATTATTAGTAACCACAACCACTACCTTGACTCTTCATAATCATTACCATCAAGATTCACACAGCCTAGTGGCTACTGTATTAGTTCAGTTAGAGAACATCTCATCATCGTGGGAAGTTCTATCGGATGGCGCTGCTCTAGATAATTTAAATTTCCACTAAAGTAAAAATTGACTAGAAAACTGAATACTTGAGCCATATCACTTCATCCTTGTAGGACTCTTGAGGTTGTAACAAGTATAGCCCCAGAGCGAAATGGTTTTGTACAATTTAAGTTTTCAGTTCTTTCATGAGCATGATAGCTGAACAGTTTTCCTCCAAACGTGATGTAGGGTCCTATGCACCTTCCCTTTAGTGGTTCTGTCTCCTAGTATATGCCTTCTAAGGTCGCGGCTGCTTGTCTGTTTCAAGCTGTCAAATGAGAACAAGCGTGGAGACAGTGTGTGGTTTTCAGGGGCTGTGCCTGGAAATGGGTTGTATTTCCTTGCATTTGAATTCACCCCTGTGGCCCCACCTCACTGCAGGGTTAGCTCAGTATTTTGTGCAGAGTGTAGAGGCAGTGGATTTGCTGGATGCTGAGCTGCGTTTTCCACAAGCGTCTTATCATTCGCTTACCCTAAGGGATAATCAAAGCAGCCATCCTAGGAAGTGCTTGTACCTGGAGTGGTATTGAGAAGGCTCTTTCCCAGTATGGGTCCTGCTGACTTGTATGTGATGCTGCATGCCATCTTGAAAACGATGAAAGCCTATTTTTCGTGAGTTCTTGGTCTATTTTATCTTTGGAAAGAACGAATTTTGTAACGTTCTCTTTCATTTTGCTTGTCAGAAGCTCATAGTCAAATTTGGATTTACAAGTATAATGGTGGTGTTGGTGTAGAGTCCTAGAAAGTCCTCAGGACTGCATGATTGCATTCTAATGTTCTCATCTCCTTTAATCTCCTTTAATGTTCTCCACTCTTTAATCTCTTTTGAATTTGTATTTGTAGTTATATTTGTATTTATATTGTGAAAACCATCTCAGCTTGCTTAATGTCATAAAGTAAGCAAACACTCTTTCATTTTGCCAAAACGCAGCTATCCAAATCATCATCATGGGTTTTATATTCATACTGTAGCAATATTTTCTCTAACTTTCTTGGTGTGAAATTGTGCCACAGAAAATCCTAGAAAATAATGTGATGAGAATAGTTGATCCGTTGCATGGATTTTAACATCTGTGACAAGTTGCCAATATGGTTATGGTTTTTTATTTTATTTTATTTTTTTAAACCAATATCTGCTTTATTATTATTATTATTATTATTATTTTACATCATTTCAGTCCCTGGGGGTCACCCACCACCTCCCCTTCCCACCCGCTCCAGCTGGTCCCCACTCTCCCCTTGTGCAGTTTCATTTGGTTGACCATATATTAGTGAAACCATTTGGTTTCTGTCCCTTTCTATCTGGCTCGTTTCTGCTAGAATGATTTCTTCTAGGTACA
>PVHY01011948.1:0-46138 GCA_004024945.1 Uropsilus gracilis
ATTTCTTCTTCTTCTGACTGACTCTTTGCATATATGAATGCTGTTGATTTTTGCGTGTTGATTTTGTATCCAGCTACCTTACCAAATCGGTTTATTATTTCAATCAGTTTTTCTGTTGATTTTTCTGGGTTCTCTACATAGAGAATCATATCATCCGCGTATAATGATAACTTTATTTCTTCGTTCCCTATTCGGATTTGAAAGGAATGGTATGTTGAGGAAAAGTTAAGTGGATAAGAAAGATGTTGATTTTCTTTCAATTGTGTCTTATTTTAAAACAGTAACCTCTAAGCACTTACTGTGGATTTAGTGGAATCTTTCATGCTTTATATATTTAGGATTTAAAGACCCCTATCTTTTATTTAAATTCAGCATTTTCTACTTCTTGAAATCTGTGCTTAAATAATTTTTCAAAGGTAGTAAGAAGACAGTGTAAGAGGGAAACCACAAACAAGTTAATCAACTAATTTTATTCCCATTGCCATTAGTATGTATAGGAAAAAAAAGGAACAGTCCATGTTAATGTCGCCAACTTTAAAGAAATGTTGGATTGCTAAGGAGTTGTTTTTTTAAAAAAATAAGGAAAAAATGACAAAAATTTTCAAATATCCTTAGATATTAAAAATATTAAAAGCAGCAGAGGAAAAAAGACATGTTACATACAGAGAGACAAAGATAAGAAACTTCTAGGGAAAAAAAGGTAAGGAACTTTGTTAGGTATACATGTGTCTGTATAGTATATAGATGTATATATGTAGTGTGTGTAGTGTATACTTATCAATTATGCAAACAATATAGTCTCTACAAACCAGAAGGCATAAACCTTTTCGAGTGCTGAAAGGTGGGGAGGGGGACCTGTCAACCTAAAACTTTTTACAAGACAGAAATGTCTTTCAAAAATGAAGGTGAAATAAATTTTTCAGACTTACCAAAGCTAGAAAATTTATTATCAACATATCTGTACAATAAATGCTCCAAGGAAACTCTTGAAGCAACAGGAAAATGATACCAAATGAAAATCTAGCTCTATTCTAAAAGAATTAGAAACACTAGAGGGTAAATATGTATGCAAATGTAAAATATTTTTCTCATTTTAAAATTTCTTTAAACCTGAATCAGTTGTCACAGCAGAATTTATTTGTTTAGTTTATAGCATGTAGAAATAGAGTATATGAGAATGATAACACATGTAGAGGGACTGGAATTATACTATTATAATGTTCTCTGCACTATACCTAAAGTGATATATTATAATTTAAGGTTAACTGTTGTAAACCCTGGAGCAGGGTTCAGTAAATCCAGTCAACCTACTGCTTATTTTAACAAATAATAGTTGGAATATAGCATGTTGATTTGTTTACATATGACCTGTGGTTATTTTTGCATTATAATGCAGGATCTCTGGTTGCAATAGAGATCTTATGGCCCACAAAGAGTAAACCATTAGTCCTTACAATAAAAATTAGACAAACCTCCTATAGTGTAACCCCTAAAAACTTAAGATGTTATAAGTAATAAGCCAGTATAGAGATAAATATAATCATAAGAGATACTCAGTTAACCTAAAAGATGACAAGAATAGAGAAAAAAGTAGAAGAGAAAACAGTTGGGTCAAGAGAGGCACGAAATTGCAGATTTATATATAAGTACTTTTAGAATGTATTAAAAGCATATAATAGAATACATACTTGAATTAAAAGGTCCAGATTGACAGATTGGAGAAAATAGCAAAACTTAAATATACACTATCTACAAGAAACCCACTTTAAATGTAAAATCATGGATAGGTTAAAAGTAAAAGGATGAGAAAAGGTATAACAAAATTCATATGTTCAATAAAAATTTGAAAATGAATAATCATAAAAGCTTTACTCATAGCAGCCAGAATTCAAAAAAATCTAACTATCAGTATGTAGCTAAATGGATAAACAAATTATGGTGTATTCACACGCTGAAATACTATTCAACAATAAAAATCAATGAACTAAAACATCCATCAATATGGATAAATCTAAAAATCATTGTGTGAAGGGCAAGAAAGTAGATATAAAAGAGTATGTGCTATATGATCTCAGTAGTTATGTAAAATTTTAGGGAAAAAGAAACTATAATCTGTGGAGAAAGTCAAAGTAGTGATTGTAACTAGGATGAGGGTCAGTGAAATTTTGGGGGTAATGAAAATGTTCTTCATCTTGATTATTTCAAGTTTCATAAAATGTCCATTTAAAATAAGGTTACTTTTTAAATTTAAGTCATAAAAGAATTTAGTGTGAAGTTATTTATACTTTGTAGGTCTTACAAATTGCTTAGGCAAGGAAATAAGATAACTATGGAAAGTTTGACACATTGAGAATCTAATATATTATTCTACATACATTTCTCCCAACTCTCTAATTTTGAGAAATATGAATCCTTAGAAAATTCATGGACTATACCTGTTGACTCTTTTCCTAAAAAGCTAATAAAGTGACATTACTTATGTATTGAGCAGTGTGATATTTAAATGGTTTATTTATCCTTTAAATGACTCTCTCAGGAATTAAACCCATATTAACTATGATTAAAGTGAGACTCAGAAATTTTATAAAATGCCCAGTTACAGAATCAAAATTTCACCCCAAATTTAATTCCAAAATCTCCTTTCCTTCTTCAGTGTAACTTATTTTTAAAAATTTATTTATTTTGACATTTGTTTTAGTGACTAAAGCTCTGTAAATCAAGACTTGAGGAAAATGATAAGGAATTGTGTGCCATATACAAGGAATACAAGGAATTATACAAAGAATACCCTTGTAGAAAATCTTTTCATTTGTATAACATATAATAATTTTTGTTTAATACCTTAAACAGTAATAGATACCATTGGTGATAACGTAGCTTTAGCTTATAATGAAATTTAATTATAAAATTGGGTCTTTTTCGTTCAGATGTAACAGTGGTGTATCAGAATGGTTTACCTGTGATATCTGTGAGGCTACCATCTCGGCGTGAACGCTGCCAGTTCACACTCAAACCTATCTCAGACTCTGTTGGTGTGTTTTTAAGACAACTTCAAGAAGAAGATCGGGGAATTGACAGAGTTGCAATCTATTCACCAGGTATAGTCAACTTCATTATTCACTTCTTCCTTCATTTCTCCCCACTTAAACATATATTATTATCATTTAAACATATTATTTCAAAGAATTTCGTGGGCTCAGCTTTAGAAAACATTTTTTTTTTCTGGCATAGTTACATGCTAGGAGAGAAAATTATTTCTCTCCCACTGGTTTTCAGAACATAATTGTTCAGTTTTAGCAAATGTAAATACACAGAGAATCTCATTCAAAAACATGTCACATATAATGCTGTGGGCAAAGATGAGCAATCAATCACATTATTGACATCTTTTATCCTGACATTGGGCATAGAATAATTTTTTCAGTAGTTGAGCCCTTATCTCTGGAGATACTAAGTATTAGGATTTCTTTTAAGATTCTCTTAAGTCTGTTACATGAAAGTTTACCAAACTAAAGACATACATGATTTGGAAATAATATAAAAGTAATACACTAAAAATAATAATAATAATAATCTTTTTTATTTGACATCCATTTCATTTATTTTTTTAAGTGCCTTACATTTCTTCCCATTTTTACTTTAAAAAATGTTAAACCTATAGAAAAGGTAGATTAATATAGTAAGTTATCTATTTACCCTTCATTTGGATCTACCATCTGTTAATTTATCATTTTTATGTGCTTCAAATGCTTTCAAATGTACTTAACCTCAACTCATTTAGTAATATAATTAATAGGCAAGCTTGGAGTACTTTGCTAAAACCCAGCCATCTATCCTTACTGAATTACTAGCAACTGATTTGTGATTAGACTGGAAAGTACCATGTATTAGGAAACAATGGGCTTTTTCATTCAACCAGCTTCCTTTTAGACAAATATAAGGCATCATGAAACTCTCCCAGTGACCCTATATTTCCAGCTGACACCTGTAGATCTGTGTAATTATTTTATTTGTTTGTAAAGTCATGCCAGAAAAAGCGTACTCTTGAATCTTCACAGATTTGAGGCCATGAAAACCAAATGTGACCAATAATAAAAGCTTTTGTTTAGCATAGAACTTGGGGGTAAGGCAAAATAGTGAACTGAAATTTAACAGATGTAATTTTTAAAATCTTTTTTGAGGTTGCTTTTTTAATGATCACTCTTGAATAATTATGGACTTATGACAAGTTTAAATTTTCACATTGAAATTTTTCACAGATGGAGTTCGAGTTGCTGCCTCCACAGGGATAGACCTTCTCCTCCTTGATGACTTTAAGCTGGTCATTAATGACTTAACATATCACGTGCGACCACCAAAGAGAGGTAAAAGAAGTTTGAGAAGATCAGAAAAATGTGTGAAGGGCCTTCGAAAGAACTAAATTTCCCCATCAATAATAAACAGATAATACTCAAAAGAACACTGGAAGTTTTACAAACAGATCAACTCTATTTCAGTTGAAGGGTACATTGAGTACCTGGCACTTCATTAGTACATTGAACCAAAACTTAGATTCTACCTGGATACCAAACTAGATTGCCTTATTACCTGACATTGTTACTGTTTCACATAAATGAATGTTCTCTATAACTTAAACTCCTTCCCTCTTTGCAGGCTAAATGTCAAATTATTTTAATAACATTGTAGGGAGAATTTTTATATAACTTTCAGAGTTCCCAGTAATCTTAAACATTTGTAGTGGAAATTTACTCCCCCCCCAACCTTGGTGTCCCAAAGTCAGTAGACTGAAAGTCAATTGTGTAATAATAGTCCATAAGAACTTCTTATATGATATGCTTTCATGAAAAAAATAGTGGGTACTTGTCTAGGGTGCAAATTTTCAAGTGTACCCCAAAATTCAATAATCAAAGGTTAAATAATATTTTATGTACTACTTTTTAAAACCAAATTAATGTAAAAAATCCATGATGAACAAAATATCAAAATGTTAAATAAGTCAGAATTATTGATTTTTCTTTTTACCCCAGGCTCTGCACAGTACTATTGCTAAGTATCCCTCATTTTAATTTGTCTTTTTGGGTCACTTTTCTCTGTCTGCCCATGATTGTCTCTGTCACTGCTGTTGTTAAAGCCCCTTCCTCTATTTTCCTCCCCTTCACCAACTCCTAGCACCTCCCTCATTTGTTTTGACAATTGTATTTAATGTAGAAACATTTTGAGTGGAAGCTCTAGGTATTGAAAGCTTCCAAAACCTGATCAACATCTACCTTTTTAAAGTTTTGTCTTTACCTTTGACAAGTTGCCAGTTTTTTCTCCATTGTATGTTTCTTTGCTGTTTCCTGAACAATGCCCCATTCTTTGCCATCTCAGTGTTTGCTCATCTTTTCTCTGCCTTTCTTTTTAATCTTCCATTTTCTCACATCAAAATCAACATCACCTTGTTAATGAAGTTTTTAATGATCCTAATCTTCCAGCAAGCAGAAGCAATTAATCTCTGCATTTTTCTTATTCCTTTTCTTTACAAATGCCCTAAGGGAAGAAGACAATGTTCATAGACTTCATTGACTCAGGTGGTCATTTTATACTGAGTAAACTGACTTGAGTTAACATGGTAACATTGATTTCCCTCTAGTTAGGATGGAACTAGCTTTTTTAAAAAGGAGGGGAAAGTATTATAAATATAGTAAGAATGGAGAAACTGTCCTTAAGTTAGATTTTCTTAAATTGGAATAATTGAACAATGTACACCAGGGATTGTTAGCTATATATTAGCTGTGCTAACTACCTGTTCTTCTTTATTCCCAGGTTCTCTTTTTAAAATTTATTTACTTTCTTGTTTGTAAATTGGGCTTACATTCTTACTCTTCATATGTGCAGGTATTTCACTCACTGCTCCCCTTCCAACCACTCATGCCAATACCTAGTCTGCTACCCTCCCCATTCTCTCCTCCTTCCCTCACCCCCTCATTCCCTCTGGTAACCAGTACATCTTTTTCTTTGGTGGTAGGCACACTTTAGCAACAATGCCTGTAGCAGGGGAAATCCTATACCTAACATCAGTACTGTTCAATGCATGCATTTAGATATTGCAAGCTACATATGGAATTTTAAATTTTCTATTAATTATATTAAAAGTTATGAAAAACTTATTTTCAGAAGTCAATATGCTAGAAATGAGGTTACAGTTAAAGTAAACATTAAGAAAAAATAAATGCAGTTAATAAATAAGCAACATAAATACTACATTTGAGGCAATATGTAAACAACTAGTAGATCTGAAGCTCGTGTGATGATATAAAAATACTAATCTATGATTTATCTCTGGTCTTGCCATTTTAACTGGTGCTATTTTTTCCTTTAGAAACTAGCATGAAGAAAAATATAGATATGCTTTCAAAAATACTATATGCTTTCAAATTTGCAAATAGAGTATTTGTTTTACAAAATTTATTTTTGCTGTATTTTACCAGTGTTTGTTATTTGATTATTTACATTCCCCACAGATGAGGGAAACCAATACTTTTCATTTTCTGACTTTCACTTAATATAAGCACTTCAAGGTCTATCCATTTGTTCCAATAGCCACTATTTCATCTTTTTTATGTAGTATTCCACTGATTATATTTTTTTGATCATTTATCTGTAGTTAGGCACATAGGTTGGTCCCATGACTTGGCAATTGTGGACAATGCCGCTTTATCAGCTCTTCTCCAATTTGCTGCCTTATTTTGAATACTTTTTATTGATTGAATTTGTATACAACTATACTAAAGGAGATGCTTGAAGAATATTTTATATACATGATTAACTCTGACTGTGGCTTATTTTGATTTAGAAGAAGGTTGACCTTACACTATGTGAATAAAATACCACATTGAAGGCTAGTAAAATACTAAAATGAAAGGTTTATTTCTGATGCTTTCTTTAAAAAAATTCTTAACAACTGATACCAACTGATTTTTATTAAATTCTTGAAACATAATGTTTCATTTCTATAAACACCTGCTATATAAAATCAAATAATTTAAACTTTCTCCCTTTCATTATTTTCATAACTCCATGCCCTTTAGAGCATGATATTGAAACCCAACACAAATGAATAAAAGTTGGTATACAAAGGGGACCCTATAAAGAAACTATGATTATTAAGATAGTAGTTTTTATTTATATTGTTGTTTGGCAATTTGAAAGCGTATATATTTTTTCCTTCATGCTAGTTACAAAAAGAAAAAAATAGCACCAGTTAAAATGGCAAGACCACAGATAAATCATAGATTAGTATTTTCATGAACATGATCATCACGTGTGCTTCAAATCTACTAGTTGTTAATATATTGCTCCAAATGAAACATTTATGTTGTTTATTAATTGCATTATTTTTCTTAATGTTTACCTCAACTGTAGCCTCTCTCTAGCATTTTGACTAATGAAAATATGATGTTGGTTTCAATTCTCTGTAAAATTCTTAATATAGTTACTAGAAATTTTAAATTCCATTTGCAGTTTGCACTATATATAGCTATATAGATAGATATTAATTTGCACTATATATACACACGCCCTTCAGGTATTGTTGCCATAGAACCAAAGAACCTATAGTTTTCTACACTAAACCCTTTGTGTTCCCTCCTTTCTTTCCCTTCCCTCCTATTTCCCCGTTTCCTTCTTACCCTCACTCCACAGTCAACTTTCAATGGTTAGTTTTTACTTTGGTTTATCTGACTTTTTGTTTTATTGCTATATATACACTTGTCAGGTATTCATGCTTCAAAATTTTCAAGTTGCCCAAATATGAATTTACTTTCTAGGGTTTAGAGATATTTCTTTTATTAAAAGACTATCACTTTCCTTCAGTTTGACACTGACTATGGAATCCCTAAAGTGGATGATTCTGCCTTGTTTCTATGATTGTTTAATATCACCATAAATAGCTCTTCATTTAAGTCGTCATACATTTAAGAAAACATAACCTTTTTCTTTCAGACCTCTTAAGCCATGAAAATGCAGCAACGCTGAATGATGTAAAGACCCTGGTTCAGCAACTATACACCACACTGTGCATTGAACAGCACCAGCTAAACAAGGAAAGGGAGCTTATCGAGAGATTAGAGGATCTGAAAGAGCAGCTAGCACCCCTGGAAAAGGTACAGATTCAAATTTCTCTTATTTTCTCTTCATTATTTTTTCACAGCTTGTTAGCATTTTTTCTCCAAGTTTTCTGTAACTAAGTGTATTAATCAAACTGGTTGTCTGGTTTTGAGGACTTAACTCTGAAAAAATTACAATCAAAGCCAGGAAAAGACTTTAAAAAGGTGTAGCTGGAAGCCTGGAAAATGAACTTAGAACCATAGTCTAGATGTACTGCCTTTAACCAGAATTACCATCTTTACATTAAATTATAGAATAATGGGTGATCAGAAAGGTTCAGGTGAGGTGGATAATGATTTTAGCCAAGTTAAAAATTAATAATATATTGAATAATCTGCAGCTGTTAAAATGATTGTGTAGTTCTAATACGCTATACAAACCATTCATGATATTTCATAGAAAGTAGTTTATTAAAAGGGGTACATGTTAGTGCTTTTATGATCCAGAGTTTAATTGTGTTGTAGCTCTGTGTATGTATAAAGGAGAAACTCAAACAGAATATATTCTATAATACTAATAAAGTAATACTTTTTGGAATGGTTTACAATGAACATGTCATCCTCATTTTTTAATGATGATGCATGCATTTCCTTTTTAAGAAAATTGATTATATTTTATAGATTAAGAAAGGAATTAACTCTTACTATTGTGCTTTTTCTGGTTTCTTTGAAAATGATGAACACATTTTCAACTTACTGTCATTTTACTTAAAACTATTAGAAATGTTTTAATAAATTTTAAAAAAGAAATATTTTAATAAATTAAACTTGATGTACCATTGTGAAGGGGGTATGAGATTTAAATTTAACATTTTCAAAATATGAAGAATTTTTTAAATATACTCCTTATAACAAAATAATTGTCATCCTGAGTAAATACTGAGTATTTACTTTGTGTCAGGAACTGTGTAGGTATTTTACCTGTATTCTGTTACTTAATCCTCAGAATAACTCAGTGAAGTGGATTGTGATTTGTAGATCAGAGCCTGAACTCAGTCATTCTTAATTCCAAGTTCTGACTCACTGTGCTAGTCTACATAATAGGTGATCTTTGAAGTAAAAACTGGTAATAGGTAAAATCTTGTATGCTCTAGTGAGAGAACATTGACATGTTTTCATTTCCTTCTTTCATTGAAGGTAATCATGTGGTTAGATGAAGATCTGTTGAAGCTAACTTACTCAGTCCCATAGTTTTACCATATTCAGCTGATTCTAGGGTAAACCAGAAGAAACAGACGTCCTAAAAAAGTATTAGTCCTACAAAATATTTTATTCTTTGAAAAGTAGATACTATTTAAGACAAGCTATATTTACTAGAATTAAAACTAATTTGTGTCTTGACTTGAGACCTCTTTTCTTTCATGAATGTAGAACAATTTAATAGTTTTAAATGGTTCTCTCTCAAATGCCTTACATTTGATCATGTATGCCCCACAGGTACGAATTGAGATTAGCAGAAAAGCAGAGAAGAGGACCACTTTGGTGCTATGGGGTGGACTTGCCTACATGGCGACACAGTTTGGCATTTTGGCCCGACTTACCTGGTGGGAATATTCCTGGGATATCATGGAGCCAGTCACCTATTTTATCACTTATGGAAGTGCTATGGCAATGTATGCATATTTTGTAATGACACGTCAGGTAAGCATTCCCTTTAAGTAACTTTTTGTGAGACAGTAATGAAGTTTCAGTTGTCAAAATAGTTCTGTCTTTTCTCATATTCTTTCTAAAGTCAGTTCCCTTTAAGTGCTCATTTATCCTTTAAACATACACATATACTTGAATATATATATATATATATATATATATATATATATATATATGCATACATGCATACCAACTATGTATCAAGTACTGTTCTAGGTGCTAAAAATGTAAGAGATAAAGCTATAACTTACACTTTCATGGAGCTCAATGGGTACTGAGATGCATTAAAAACCATTAAATTATGAAGAAATGGTAAGTTATAGAGTAAAAGGGCAGGGAGAAGAATAGTCTATGAGAGCAAAGGAAAAGAGTAGTCAGCTATAAAATAACTTGTTCAGCTAAGTTGACTTGGCTTTTTATCTACCATATAATTAATTTAATAGTTGGATGAGGTCAGTTCCAAGCTTTCCATTTTTATTGAATTCTTAGAAGGGAAAATTGATAATAACTCATTAAATTGTTAAATTAAACTCTGGGCTACTTCCAAAGTATGTTAAGAGTATATAGATGCTTTTGTTGTTACTGCTTTTATTCATGGAAGAGAGCTGAAAATTAGATGTATAATCACCTCATTTTCTTGGCCTATTCTTTATTACCCTAGGCTCATTTATTAAATATCTGAAATTTAGAGTGTTTAGAACTAATTTATCTTGCCAGTGTTGTTTTGTTTTGTTTTTAGTAGCTTGGAAATCTGTGGTGTCACTTTATGAAGTATGAGGAATTTATCACCACTCATACATACTATATCTTTGCAGATCCAGTAAAATACGCCCCTAAGTACAAAAACATTTGAAACAGCTAAGAAATATGTTTTTCATTTTTCTTAGATATCACAAAAAACCAAGTTGCTTCTTTTATATTTTTCATATAGCTATTATTGAATAAAGGCAATTTTTAAAAAACTTTTTAATCTTTTTGCATCTTATAATATTTGCTTTCTCCACTCCAGAATAGCCCACATAATTCTCCCACTACCACAGCACCAGTGAACCATCACCATAGTCCCTTGTGCTCTTCTCTTTTGTTCTGACCCTCACCTGTTCCCTCCCCTACTGTATGCCTTAGATCTGTGGTATGCCCACAAGTTTTATCTTTTTCCTGATAATCATTGGCATTTTTGCTTCTGTTATTGTTTTATCAGTGGTCATAGGCCTATTTATGTCTGGGAAAATGAAAACCCAAGAATGTCTGAGCCTCCCAAACTGTGTAGAAGAGACAGTAAACTTTTCATGTCCTGCCTTTGTTTGCCCAGAGTCTCCAATACTTAGTACCAAGTCTAGTTCCTATTAGGCACTTGTGTAAACAGAACCAAACAGCCAGATCAGTCAGATCTAATCGCAGTTCTGGACATGGCTTGTTTATGTTCTTCGCGTTTCTTTCCCTTTCCCTCTTTCCTCTCTCCTGCATAGATATACTCCTTTAATGCATTCTTGTTATCTGTTGATTGAATTTCAGCCCCTTTAGCCTGATGTTCATAACTGGTTGCTCTCTGTCTTTTCCAAATATCTCTCAACCTCCATATGTATATACTGCATGTTTTTAAAAAATCAAATATATTCTTTATTCCCTCCGAATGTCCTGAGTTTTCTACCACTTTACTTCTTACTTCACATGATTCTATTAGCTGGACCTGTCTCCATGTTGCTCTCTATCATGTCTCAAAGATTGCTTAAATGTTTATCTTCATGAAACTTTGGCGAGTTTCCTGCTTTCAACTTTGATCTGGGCCTCTTCCTGAATTCCTTTGTAGACTGTATCTCTCATTTCAAATATCCTGTACGATTTTCTTTATCATTTATTGTGTAGTGCCTTTTCCACTCTACTAGACTAGGTGAGGCATTCAGTTTTTTCAATTTTTATTTCTCTACCATGCTTGGCACCATGCTTTTTATCTTGAAAATATATTTGTTCTTCTAGATGGTCTGCCTTTGTGATAACAAAGTATTCTTGCTGCCCCCAAGTGACAAGTTAACAAAACAGCAGTAGTAAACAATTTAGTCAGTTGTAAGAAATCATTTACTAAATGATATGCAAAGTTTTTCATGTAAATGTTCTTTTCCACATCACTACCTATAATTAGCACCCATGAAGCAAAATGCCTGTTCAACATTTAAATTTTTCCATACTGTTGATACAATGAGATAGATTTCTTAGCAACATAAATATAGCTCAGTAATATAATTCCAGAGAATCTTTGTAAAATGACAAGTTCCTTGAAATTATAAAATCAAGTGTGTTGTTGAATTATACTGACTAATATTTCACTTAAAGCTGAATACCAATGTTTATTTTACACACATACACACAAAGCCTGACAATAAAAATTGTCATTCAAAGTTAATTCAGCATGTATGTGGTACCCTCAAGAGTATAAAAATTGGTAGTAAGTATATCTTAGATGATATAATACATAAACACATAACACAGTGTACCTGTGGTATTAAACATTCTTTGGGTAGGAGTGGCAATCAAAAAATGCTTAAAATGTCTAATTGGGTGCAATAATGATAATTTTTAAAAGGTTAAGAAACATTGACCTAGCCTTTAATGCCCTTTTTCTTTTAATTCCAATAATATATTCTACTCCAGCAAATCACTTCAATGGCCCTTCGGGTCCTTCTTCCCTAAAACTAAACTGTCCTACTTATCATATAAATTAGTTGCTAATTCCTGACTATAATTTTTTTTTTCTTTCTAACACTTTTATTCGCTTACTGTCTCCACTCACCCATTACTTCATCCATACCTTGGACTCCAGATGCCTCCCTGTTAACTTTTTACTATCATTTTCCTCCTGTATTACTGCTTCAATCCCACCGTAGACCAGATGGTTATTCTCTGTGTCCTATAGTGCCTGCCCTTGTCTTTCCACCGTGTGTACTTTATTAATGCTTAACTTTGAGTGAATCTAGCTATTTATCTTATATCCAAACTACTGTAGATTGTTAGAGAAAAATAATGTGATGGGCTTCTACTTGTTTTTCTAATTAGATTTCTTCCTCCAAAGTTATTCTAAGACATTATATCAAGTTCCTCATCCCACACTTAAGCTAACAAATTTTCTAATTCTTAATTTCTGTGACTTTAACACTACTTTCATATTTTCATACTATTTCCTTTAATCTCAGATAAGAGCTGGCATTTTTCTATCCAGAGCTAGCTACCCCTCCTGTTTATAATTCCATTCTCCCTTCTGGTATCTTATTTCAGTTTCTAATTTGTGTTTCCTCTGTTATCAGTCACTGCGTCACTAACTCTCTTTCCTTTATAACCAAGCTATCTACATCTCATTTTACTTATTATCAATTACCAAATTTCTAAATCAAAGTCTAGCATATAGTTGCTTAGTAAATGCAAGTTGCCTAAAAGAGAAAGCACAAAATATATTTGAATAAATTTAATGAGTGTGTACATTTATATCCTAACAAAGATGACTAAGTGAGCAAGTAGCAGCAATTTAGATGGCAGTGGAAAACTTTTCATCATGCTTTCAATTCAACAATTATCCCTTTGGTCATTATTACTTGATTCAGCCTCCCTCAGTTCTTGTTCTTAAGAGATTTTCACAGTTCCTTTAAATACTCTTTTTCCATTATCTGTCATTAATCTGAAGTGTACTCACTTCTAATATGGCACACTAAGTTATCACAACAACCCTCCCATTAGAGAAAGTTAGAATAATTACTCAAAAAATAAAACACGTGTGCCTGAGACACAGGATTTACCAAAATAGTGAAAATTACCAGGCAAAGACCAGAAGAATAGGAGTCCCTGAAAGATGAAACTGATTTAGGTATGTTTTTACCTCTGCAGATTTATGCTGTTTAAGAAGGATAAGACTCAAAAAATTCAAAAACTCTGATTTGAATAGAAACTTGTACTTGCATGTTTATTGCAACACTAACAACTTAAGGTACCCCAGAACCAATGAGTGAATCAAGAAGATGCTGCCACATCTTCTTCTTCATATATATATATATGAAGATATATTATTATATTTTTCTATATATATATATGAAGGAATGAATATTAGTCATCAAGATTGATAAACTCATGCCATTTGTGGCAGCATGGAACCTGAAGAGATAATGATAAGCGAAATAAGTCAGAACAAGAAAGATAAATACCAGATGGAGTCATTAATGTGTAGGATATAAAGGAACTAAATTAATATGAATGAGTTTGTAATGAATACACTACCGTGGTCATAATTGATGGAGTATTGCATTATTGCCTCAATTAGAAATAAGTAAATACAACCATACAAACATGACCAATATTGTATAAAATGATACTTGGAAATGATTTCTTTTCCAATCTAGTAATGATTCATGTGTTCATTATAGGTGATTTCTTATGATGAAGTTTTTGGTTTTGTGTCCTCTTCTATGTCTTTTCACAATAAAATATGTTCAAGAAATGATTACTTACCACAGCACATCAATATATATTTTTATGTGTGTACATGAATGTTAAATATGATAATAATCAATAAATGCTTGTTTTGTGAACATAGTTAATTTACTCTTTATTTTTGTAGGAATATGTTTATCCAGAAGCCAGAGACAGACAATACTTATTATTTTTCCATAAAGGAGCCAAAAAATCACGTTTTGATCTAGAGAAATACAATCAACTCAAGGATGCAATTGCTCAGGTAACTTGCAAAAATAAACTGAATTTCAGACCCAGCTTGATGACATCATTATCATTATCATCATAATTATCATTTATATAACCATACTAACTCAATGAATAAACTCTTCTAATGATCCAAACCTCTTCCTAATTTCTAAATTGATAAAAATGATACTTTGGCATGGACACCTCTCTAGAATGTTTTGTAGCACAAGCAGATGGCTTAGCATACTAAAATTTTCGACCTACTTTTATCCATTTTGCTTCCTAGGTTGTCTATTTTTACTTTTCTCTCTTTAAAAACTCTTTCTATAATAATTCACCCAAATGCTTCTCACCTAAAATGTATGGTAGCAATGGGGCAAAAATTAAACCCAGGGAGAGAGAAACTACTAAAAATCTTTCTCCAGTATAGGTGAGAAATTATTGAACTAGGAGATGCTTTTTTTAAAAGGTTGATTTATCTTTTTTTTCTTCATAATAGTTACTTCTTTCAGATTGAGTGTGCTTCTTCCAATCTAGTATTTGATTTTGGTGAATAAATCCTCATCACTCTTCACCATAGTCCCTTATGATTTTAGAGATTTTTTAAAAAGTCCTGGAAGCTTTACTTCCATATTAAAGCTTCACTCACTTTAATATGGGGATTGATGGGACTGTCCATCTTCCTATCTTGTTCTAAGTGGAATCACACTCTATTGCTGTGTGTGGTAGCTCTCATTTGAAGGGAATGCATCAGAATCTTCTCTGGGGCTAACATAGATGCTTCAGCTCCACCCTACACCTATCAACCCTGACTCCTTGAAGGTGAAGTCCAAGCATGTCCCCTGTTGTCTTGACCCTCAAAGCCCATGGCCTCTGAGGCACTCCTTTGATCATAATTGATATGATTCTCTGATTCAAACTGATGGAGGAAGGACAGTGCACTTTTCTCTGGAGATAGCCAGCTTTTTTCACCTTTGTTTCTATTTTAGGCAGAAATGGATCTTAAGAGACTGAGAGACCCATTGCAAGTACATCTGCCTCTCCGACAAATTGGCGAAAAAGATTGATCTTCAATGAACCTCTGAATTCCAACAGAAAGAACACCTGTTTATAACTATTGCCTTTTTAATTAAAGCATTGCAGGTGATAGCTGGGAGCCATGTCAGGTTAGAGGGTTTTTACCTTTCATTAAAAAACAAAACAAAAGGGATTTAGGGGAGAAGGGAATGTTAAAATCTGAGGATGACACTTTGTGGAATATAAGCTCAAAGGGCTTAGTGAATATTGTCTTAATCAAGCATCACCGTTTCTGAATGACTATGATACAGTTATATAGATGAGATATTCATAAAGAGAAAATTATGCTGGGGGGTGTTCATTTCTTGCGTCTTCTTTGCGGGGTCAGCAAACAATCACACACCAGCACCCAGTCAGCTCTGATTTATTTTTAATTTGACTTTCTTATTTTTGACATAGAAGTCAATAAATATACCAGAAAAGCGAATCCTCAAGATATATGGGCGGCACACAGATATGGGTGGCATACAGTCCGTTAGCATTTATTTTAGATTGGACCCAGTCTCTGCAAAGTTACCAGGAATCTCTCTTGCCTGTGCCCCTTTTCTGACCACCCATATCTGTTGCTTACACTTATTTTATCCATATGATAATTGGAACCAATATATGAGTGTTTGATAGTTGACCCTTTGGATTATCCCTTAATACCTTCTTATATGTCTATATATTTCAGTGCTCTGGATTAGTATCTAGAAATCATTGGCAACACTGCATGAGGTTTTTGTTTTGTTTTTACTAATAAGTCTTTAAGGGAAAAAGAATTCCCCTCCTTTATTTGCCTGTTCCATTGATATTTCTCTCTCCCTCCACAGCTCAAATCAGAGAGGGAGTGTACATCTGCATTACCAAATCAGGAAGACGTAAGGTTTACAAATTGGCTAAAAATCATGGCTCTGTAGCCATTTCCAAACCAAAACAATTTATTTGCTGTTAAAATAAATAAAGTGCTTGTGTGACAGCACTCCAGGCCGCCAGGCCATGAGGTTGGCATTGCCTAGTCTGGAGACTTTGTTCATCTCGAAGGACACACACTTTCACAGTTTGTGAGCCCTCCCTCTCCACTACTTCCGTTGCTATAAATCAAGTGTATGTGTCTCAAAGGGTGCAACTTCTCTTTATACAGGAATACATATCTCTGGCTTCCTTCAGCCAACCCTCTTCACCTGTTTTTTCTTACCTTAAATTGAGAGAAATAAGAATTAATCTTATACTCTATCAAAATGTTTTCTACCATATTTCCAGATGACATCTGCATTTGAAAAGTCAAAGGAATCTGTGTCTAATATCCTGTTTTTAGCTACTGTGGGGCCAGAATGGAAAGGATGATGGGGCTTGCCACACAGCTAACTGATTGGCTTCTTTCTTTCACATGATTCATCTTTCTTCATTATGGAAAGGGATTTCTCTTTTTCTTCTTCCTTTGGGGTCATTGTATATGGAAAGAAAACTTTAAATGACAAACCCAGACTCCAGGTGCCTTGCAGAGGTTGAAGGCCAACCAGGATTGCTGCTGCTGTTGCTCCTGCCACCACCCTTTTCACTGGCATGTTGAAATGAAAGGATGCATGTCTCCACTTCCCAACCCCTCCTCCCACTTCCTTCCCTCACCGGCCCCACAGTCAGTCAAACCCCTTCCCTCATTTATTTTTGTTAAGTTGTGTGAATTATTTTTAAACATTTATCCTGTTTGTGTAGGGTTTTAAGAAGAAACAGCACAGTGCAATGAGCAAATCCTTTTGGGGTCTGTGGGAGGCAAGGGAGGGTGAAAAGTCCTTTAAACAAATAACAAAATATTGAACATGTGTAAAGTCCTGTATCATTTATGAAATATGTATAAAAAGCAATGTACCTTCTGGAACAATAAATAATTATTCAATTTTTGAACTATGGGATCTCATTTTTTAAAAGCAAAACCAAAAATTTATTCTTCTATCATCTTAGGTGATAAACTTTTTCTTTCTAAAATTATTTTTTAATGCCATTATCATATCTCAGTAGTACTGAGAAAAGTGTACAGCCACATGGAAAAGAAGACCATCACCTTACCCCATGTACAAAAATTAGCTCAAAATGGATTAAAGACTTAAATGTAAGACCAAAAGTCACAAAATACATAGAAAACTGGCAAAACATTCCATAACATTGGCTTCAGTGATGTCTTTGTAGATTTGTCTCTAACAAGAGAAACAAACAAAAAACATGGGACTACATACATCAAAAGATGTCTGCACAGCGAAAGAAACTATCATTGAAACAAAAAGACACCCTGCTAAATGGGAGAAAATATTTTCACACTATTCATCTGACAGAGGTTTCCAGAACCCTTAACATCATTTAACCCACGTGAGGTTAAGTGAATTGCACAGTCATAATAAAGCTATTGCAGCACTGAGTCTAACATCCTTATCTCTTGATTAACAGGAAAAACCATCCATTATATCAGACCACCTTGATTGTCTAGTACAATCTCCTGAACTCCAGAAAGTCATGCAAAATGAGCCAAGATGCTGCCATTATTTTTAAAGTTTGTATCAAATTTATCAAACAAGAAACCACTACATGCGCCTAGTGCACCAAAGGCATATCAAAAAACATACACTGAATGTTATCAGTTAGTGAATTTGAGATGTAAAAATGAGTCTCCATAGCTATTATGATCCTGCCTCCCAGCAGTTATAGCAGCCTAACAAAGACATTCTTAAGACTTGTAAGGTGTAAGAAGATCAGCTTGAAATATTAAGCCATCATTCTACATATTCCACAGCATTCTGTTGGGCATTGTAAAGTTTCAGTGGGAACAGGTAATGGAAAACATTAAGTCTTTTAGTGAATCTGGGTAATGCAGTTTTGCTGGGAGAATTTGACAACTAGAAAAAGTAAAAGGGTTCTCAGAATATGGTCTCTGTAGTGCAACATGATGTCCTTCCTTATTAGAAATGCAAGTTGTCTGATGTGTAACTAAATCAGAAACTAGGATTGGGGCCAGCACCTTTTTTTAACAAAACTTCCTGGTGATTCTGATGAGAACCATTGATCCAGTCAAGTCATCACTTTAAGAGAAGGAAAATGAGGCGTGGGGAGAACTATGTCACAATTCATCAGTGAATCTTAAGATCAAATAACCAACCTGAATGACTGGAGGATTGATGAGAGAGAAGGGTAAGAAATACGGTAAATGAATAGAGATGATGTTACATGTACTATTGTATTTTACCACAGTATGGTAACAAGCACATGGTAAATGCTTCAAAAATACAAATAATTATATGCCTGTGTGTGTGTGTGTGACAGAGAGAGAGAGAGAGAAAGAGAAAAAGAATACTTCACAAAAAAGTGGGACTTCCTACATTTTGGAACTTTCACCAAAACTATTAAGGATTGTAATTTCTCTTTAGCATTGCTGATAACCTTTAGTACATAGCTCTCTCAACTAACTCCACACTTGATCTTAGCTAAAAGGCCACAAAGTAATCAAATAATTCCAAATTTACTGCATTCCAAGGCATACTTAATGGTTATTTCCTCAAGATTTAAGTGTTGGTTAATTTAGTGAATCCTATAGAAAATACAATGACCCACTTTATAAAAGTTCATTTATGAATGCTTTTAATATGTTGTCCACTGCACAATCCCTCCTTGAAACTGCCTTTGGCACTTATCATTTGACTCTGGTGTAAATCTCTACACCTCCTCTTTCACAATGTCCTCTTCCTCTGACATCATCTTTGATGTTAGACTACTCCAAGATTCCATCTTGCACCCCATTTCCTAAGGGAGATTTCACATGCTTCTCCATTTCAGTGACCATTTACTGGCCACTGAAATTGCTATTCTAAGCTCAGATCTTTCCTGAATAGCAGACTGCTTTGTCTACCTGCTGACTAATCTGTTTCCAGGACTCCTCACAGGATATTAAGTCATTCCTTCAGTTTAGACGTAACCAGTTGTAATGTTTTGTTTGAATTCTGACTTAAACCAACAGTGAAAGACATTTTAAGGAAATTTAAGTATGAAATGGATAATACATGATACTAAAGGAGTTGTTACTAGTTTTCATAGCTTAATAATGGCTTTACAATTCTGTAAAAAAGAACCACATGTTAAGAATGCATACTGGTCTATAAACAAAATAAGATTGACAAAATGTTAATTATTGCACCTGGGTGTTTGTTATTATTCTTTCTAATTTTTTGTATATTTGAGATTTTTCAAAAAAATTGAAAAGGCCAGTCAATTAAAAAAAGGGGGCGGGGGAAGTGGAATAAGAAAAAAAATCCTGCCATGCTAGGAATGCTTGTTTACAGAACCAAAGTGCTATCTGGTGAAAGTCCTTGACTCTGGCAATCAATTTGGCAGCAAATCTGGGTTTATCTTACACACACATCCTCTGTTTCTCTGCAACACATATGAAGCACTCAGATGACTTCTCAGGGACAGGAAGTTGTAGTTTTGTTACTTCTGTTAAAAGCACTGATACTTAGCAGAACTATCCTGTAACAAGACAGTTCCTCAGTCCTGGAGTCACTCATTGCTCCCACAAAATTAGTAAGCTAATGGTCAAGTTGCCTGTGTTCCACTAGTATTAGTGATAAATTGGATAACCACAATTTTCAATCAATGAAACCTCTTCGTTAGACAGTAAACAATGCATTTGGGGCCACTTTTACCTAGTCACTACTAAAAACCAGTGACTATCGTGGCATATGGTCCCCAGTGAGCATGAATGACTAACAAAACCCTTGAGGAAAGGGGCCACAATAATTTGAATGCCACTAAGAACAGTGAAAAGGTGTGCTGAATGATTATGAAGGTAAGTTTAGGACTACTTTCCTAAAGACTAACTTCCTTTCCTAATCACTAGAAATTTGGTTATTAGGAAAAGAAACACAGATGAGAGGAAATATAGACATAATAGAATCCCAAAGCATCAAGTCAAGGTAAAATTAGGAAATAATTTTTATTTCACTCATATCTGTTTTTGTTCATAAAACTAAACCTTTTCCCTGCCCTTCTTTTTATCCTTGCCCTTCACATAGCCACATTCCTCAAAATGTCAGAGAGCTAATAATCTCCAAATCTGTAATTACTAAGGTTATACCTGGTAACACATCTTATACAGGCCCCTGTGTTTTCTCTCTTTTGCCTAAGAAACACTAGTAAGTATTGTCACATTTCAGTGTTATGTATTTAATGAATAGCTCCTAACTTGAAGCTTCCACCCTACCTTAGTATGGGAATTAATTAAATAATACCAAACCATTTTAAAGTTCTGGAAAGACTATAAAAACATTGCTTGAATTGGTAAAAATAAAATTTAAACCTTAATGCTTTAGAGAGTTTTAAGACCAAAGGCCATAATCAAATAGATTTAGGGGCTTCAAGAGAGAATCATCCTTATTCCACACCCATCTTTACTACTTTTTTTCAGTGCTATTGTAAACTCCTTGACCATTCCCTAATCACCAGTTACAGTTTGACTTTGTCTCATACTCATTTAGTACATAATTCCATGACTGCAACATCATGAACTCAATTCCTAGAAGTCACAAAACAATATTTTTGACGTGAAGGGATGTCCCTTCTGAAGTTACAGTTCCCTTCTTGATAAGATATTGGAGTTCTCATAGCAGATATTTCTTGAGTGAAAACAATAGGAGGATGAAGGATGGTGAGGTTCTTTCCCCCTAAAGAAAAAAAATCAATAAAATAACCCTGTTGACAGTGTAAAGCAATGCTTCTATTTGGGGTCAAGGCCAGAGAAATGGACACCTTATCCCATTCATCCTCTTCCTCTGATAAAGCCCCAACCAGTACTGAAAAAAAAAAACAAAAACTCCTTAAAAGCCTAAAGTCCTTTTCCTTCCCAAGTGCTTGAAAAGAAGAGGACAAAGGAAACTGGTGCTAGGATTTTCCAGTCTGTTCCTGGTGCCTGATCCAGAAGGATGTCTCAGTTCCTGCTTCTCACTTGCCTCTTCATCACAGTCACACCTGTGTCACCAATGGGTGAGTCTTATGTCAAGTACTTGGCACAATACACTTTTTTGTGTAGGAATTTGTATTATGTACTCATTATTAACGACTGGATTCTGGTATGTTAAGTACTTGTTTTAGAATATCATAAGAAAAATGATGAATGACTTTAGTAAATGTATTTTCAGAGAATTTGTTTCCTGTTCCACTTAGCCTCTTGTCTGGATAACAAAAATTTCCATAGATCTGATATATCCAACAATTTTCCACTAGTTAAATACATCTTGGCATAGGTGTGAAAGGAATTTAACCTCTTTATTTTCTGGGCACTTTCACAATTCCAACTTTAAAAGAAAAAAGATTTTTTTTTTGTCTTGAGTTGAGTTGAGGATAGACATTCTTTTCCTCAATGAATACAGGGGTTTGAAAACTCTGTCCCCGATGAAAGACAAAGATCTGGCTAAATCAAACTTGTCTACCCTTGCATCCAAAAATGAAACATTTTGCACAAAGCAAATGAATCCTCAGGTTTGCACAAAACTGGTTAACTGAGCCAAAAAAAATTAATTCTAGTCATTAACAAATGTTTCATCCCCTTTCCCAATTATTTAAATTCTAATCAGAAGAGAAGGTAAGAAGTTGAGATGGAAAGAAACATCCTTCTTAGCATTTTTTTTAGTAGCTTAGTATGTAATTGACCTTGATTATTCAGGGTAACTTGGGCCATTAAGAATACACATTAAAAACAGCTTCAAAACCTAATGAGACAAGAAAAACTAAATGTGTTGTATTGCCCTATACTGGATGGGGTCCTGGAATAGATAAATACAAAAGATGAAAACTAAGGAAATCTGAATAAACTATGGACTGACTTAATAATAATGTATCGATACCAGTTCACTAACTGTGACAATGGTACCATACTGATGTATGGGAGAATTTAGTTCAAGGTAAATGGGAACTCTGTACTGTCTTCTCAAGTATTCTTTAAATATAAAACTATTCTCTTTAAAAATTGTTAAGTTTAACCACTGTGTATCTGTTGCCAAAAACTAACCAACAGTAGTTTGAGCATAGGTCCTCCTTCCTGGGCTCCCCCATCACTTCCCACTTTCTCCCCACTCTCCTGCTCTCCTTGTTTATGCTCCCTACAGTACTTCCCTCTGTCCATCCACACACCTCCCTTCTCAGATCTTCCCCCTCCCCTAGTCCTTCCAAGAGGTTTGACTCAGTGCCAGATACCTCATAAAAAAGGGGGGGGCAAACATTTGGGAGAAGAGTAGCTTGGTAAGAGATAAAGAGGTAGAAGAGGGGAAAGAAAGGAGAGGAAGTAGGAAAGCTGGATAGGATGGAAGGAGAACAGGGAAACCAGGGACCCAGAGGGTAAGAGCTGGAAAAGAAGGGAGCATTCAGACCCAGTGGGCAGCTCAGACATCAGTGTGCCAGCCAGGATTTGCAGGGATGGGGACCTGACTCTGAGAACTTTTGTCTACAAACCCAGGACAAAGGACTGAGAGGCTGACTTGGCTTTCCAGCCTAACAGCCAGGAGGCACCATCCCTGGAGACACTAGGGTTGGGAGGCAGCTGGGGAAAAGGACCGGCTGGCATCCTAATAAAGGCTGAGGAGCTTTCTGGCAGGCAGAGGACCCCTTTCTGTGAACGGTGAAAGGAATTCACAGGATTGTTCTTGAAACTTTCCATTTGAAGAGTATAGATCAGCAATTTAAGATGTCATATGCATAATACCAAATTAAAGGTCTCACATTGAAACTGAAAACAGCAATTAATTTCATTACCCAGATTATCAAAAGGGGTATATGTTACTGCCTTTAAAGGGGGCAGAGTAAAATAGGTATATTTATTAAAATATTGAGTAGGTAACTTTTTCTATTATATGGAAAGTAGTCAGCAATTTTCTCTTGTTTGTGGGCATCTCCTCTACAACACGAAGTAAACTTTCAACAAATAACTCAAAAATAGCATTTATACTTAAGGGAAACTTAATAAATCATAAAATAGTTGTTGAGGGAGGCTTGGGAATTTCTGTAAAAGCCATTTAAAGTTGAGTATCTTACCATTTCTTATAAAAGTAGAGTCAAGGAGATGAACCAAATATTTCTATGAATTTATAATCACCTGAGAAATTGCCCTAGAAGTCTTGCTTCTTAAAAGAATCACAGCTAGAAGATCAGTGAGGGAATTTTTCTCTTTTCAGAAGGGATGGAGTCTATATAAGGACATTTCTTCCTCTTTGATATCAAGCTATGTTCTAGAGCTCAATGGGGATGCCTCAAGGTCATTTTAAAGAAGAGGATTGCTCCTTCCCCATGCAACTTTGCAAATGCATGATTTACAGAAAAACCAATATCATACTTATTTCCTGTGCCAAACAGTCATATTCTTCTTGATAGCACGAGGCTACACCCTCCTCTGCATGTGACTGAAATTTAGAGTAAACAGGTTTGAAATGTAGATTGGAAAAACCTAAAATACTTTCTAGACAATTTAGATTTTATGATCATGGTCCATCTATATTCAACTGTTATGCAGTATTTACTAATATGAATGTTCTGTCCACCAAGTTTGTTGAAAAAAATCAACCTCACATGCATTAAAAATATTACTCTCTGGCCAGTATCACTGTCTAGAATTTTTCAGTTTTATAGATTCTTTGTCTATATTAATTCAATGTTTCCCTGAAAATGAAGAAGGCAGTGAGAATAGTGGGAATATTGGTATTTTTAGTCATTAAAATGTTTTTGATGAGTTATCTGTCCATATAATTTATGTACTAAAAACACAGGCTTGATGCCATGGTTAATCATGATTATACAAATATAGCCCCTCTGGGTAAAACAGTACTCAAAATTTTATTTGACTAGTGCAGAAGTCAGTGGGACTATAATGCTAACTTCCCTGAATAGCCTATCAAATTGAATACCTATTTTAAGTTAGCTGATGGAATAGCTACTTAAAATGCACTGAGAATCTTTAATCACTAGTTGCCAGTGTACATGGATTTCAAATCAGCTGACATGTACCCAGAGTCCTTTTCCTTTTCAGTGAAATGAGCTTTATGCATTCATTATGAAGCCAAATTTCCCACAAGTATTAAGTTCCACCTATAGTTTTGTTTACAAATGATCAGCCAATGCTTTTAGAACATTTCCAGGGGTGTGAAGCTTACCACACCATGATAAATTTCTCCATTACAGGTTAACTGAGTTCAAATGTGCTTCCCCATAAAATGTTTTTCTTGTACATATAACAAAATACCTTGTCCTTTTCCACTAACCTGTTTCAGGTTTTTGGAAACTGGTATGTGTATTCTTCGGTCTTTTCTCTAAATTATACTTCTCAGCTTTCCCAGTAAATAATTTTTAGGCTCCCTTCTAAATCTGATCAACTTCCTCAGAAAATCAAGTTTGTCAAGCACTTTGCCAAATATAGACCTCTGGGTGAAACTCAAACTTTTATCTGAGTAGTGCCAAGTTTATTGAGAGTAGAATGCTAACCTCCCTGAATGACCTATCAAATCGAATACCTATCAAATGATCACTCTGGATAAAAGGTTCAGTCTAATGCTAACATTAAGCCTTAAGTAAGTTAAAAAAGTTATTTATGAAATATGTGTAAATCAACTTAAGGGACTTAGAAAGCTACTTTGGAGGACTTTAGATCATTTCTTCCTTGAATCTCAAAAACCAAAAATGCCTGACCAAGAAGGTTGATTCAGGCTATTGCCTCTATGATCTAAAGCATCCCATGGTACCTCTGAGATGTCCTTTTGTTTCAGTTCTAGATCCTTGTTCTGCCTACATCAGCCTGAATGAACCCTGGAGGAACACTGACCACCAATTAGATGAGTCTAAGGGTCCTCCTCTGTGTGACAACCATATGGATGGGGAGTGGTACCGCTTCACAGGCATGGCAGGGGATGCCATGCCCACCTTCTGCATACCTGAAAACCACTGTGGAACCCATGCACCTGTCTGGCTCAATGGGAGCCACCCTTTAGAAGGTGATGGCATTGTGCAACGCCAGGCCTGTGCAAGCTTCAACAGGAACTGTTGCCTCTGGAACACCACGGTAGAGGTAAAAGCTTGCCCTGGAGGCTACTATGTGTACCGTCTGACCAAGCCCAGTGTCTGCTTTCATGTCTACTGTGGTCGTAAGTACTTTCCTTCTGCTTTTGTTTTTTTTCTAAAAAAAAAAAATCCTAAATAAATAGAAAGGGCAAGGAGTTATACTTTTGGTCATCTATTTTATCTTGTCATTCCACTCAAAAAAAAAGATTATAAAATGAAATGTTGAATCAGATTGTCTATATCACGGATCTCCAATGTATTTTCAACCTTGGAGAAGCTCTTTTTAAGATATATACAGAATCTTGATGGCAGCATTATATTTAGTATCTGTATATTTGTAATGATATATGATGGGAAGAAGTTACTTGAGATCTGTAATACTTTTAAATGAATCTCTGTGTTATTAGTCTTATCAAAATCTGTATAGATCGTAAAAATAAAATACTTAGAAGAGTAGAAAATACTTAAAAGAGTAGAACATCATGCATATTTTGTCTAAAGCTCATGTTTAGTGACATTTTAGATTTGTAGAAATTCTATGACCACCCAAGGACTTGTGGTTCTGGAACTGGGAATCATTGATGTAAATGAAAGATGGACAGAATCTCTTGCTCCCAGCTTATATACACCTAAACAATGAAAATTTCCTTGATGTTGGCTAGCAACTTAAACTCCATGTTTGAACTCATAAGACTTCCTCATAAGTGAGAAAGTACTCTGTCCCTTGCCTATTATAAAGGTCATCTTTATCCTTCCACAGATTTTTATGACATCTGTGACGAGGACTGCCATGGCAACTGCTTGGATACCAGTGAGTGCACCTGCTCTCCAGGAACTGTGCTAGGCCCTGATGGGCAGACATGCCTTGGTAAGAAACTCCTCTTCAAGTGCAAAGAAGGTACTTTGATCCTAAGATCAAAGGGACAAACCAGAAATTCTTCCTGAATCAGAGAGCCTTCATTTTTCTGGTTTGTGTCTTTGAACACTTAAAACAGTGTTTGTCTTTTTAGTTCACAACTAAAGCATCAAGCCAAATTTATGTCATGTTTTGGAATAATCTACAATTGTACTGTCTAATATAGTAACCATGCATAATTATGGGACATTGAAATGTGGCTAGAGTAGCTGAAAAACTCAATTTTAATTTTACTTAATTTTAAATAAATTATTGATACTTAACTCAGCCATTGGAAAACTGAAAATTGTTGGGACAACTTGAGTAACCAACAGTAAATTTTATGACTAATCTATGATCTAAGTACAGAATCATATATTTCTAGTGAAAATTCAGCATTCGAATTGAGACATGCTTCAAGTAGACTTGAAGACAAGTTCAACAAAGTTTTAGCCAGGCACAGTAGCGCGTACCTGTAAACTTCAGCCTATGAAGCAGCTGGCTCTATGGATTGTGGTTCGAGTCTCGCTCGGAGCAACGCAGCAAGACCTAGTCCCCAAAAAATAGCTGGGATTGGACGCCTGTGATCCCAGCTACCTGGAAAGCTGAGGCTGAGGATTGCTTGAGTCTGTGGTACCCCAAGTAACATCAGCCTGCTGTTCCACAGGCAAAAATAGCGAGACCTAGTCTCAAAAATAAAACCAGAGTTTAAAAATCTCAATAACTTTAATACTAATTATATACAGAAATAAAACATTTTGGCATGTTGGAGTAAAAAAAAATTTTTAAATTTAAAAAAATTAAAAATTATTTTAACACATTTTAAAATAGAATTACTAGAACATTTGTGGACTCTTGTATTTCTTTGTATTGGATAGCTTTGGTCTAGAATTAGGTAAGGATATATATATTTCTACAGCTTTACTAATATAATTTTGATTTCTCAAGAAAGAGAAGTTCAGATTCTTTGTAGAAAATTCATTGTATGCATTTTTCTTATTATAACTGGAAGAAAATAGAGTTGAAAAACCCAAGATTAAAGATCTATTCTTTCTCCTTTGATGATGCGAAGCTTTTTTTATTCAGATTCAATAGATTTAAAATAAATGTAAAAAGAAAGGGAACAACTATCCCCATGCCTGCTTCCTCAAGAATAGCAATAAAATCAGAATGGGATATTGGCTCAGGGTTAAAGGGATATAAACAGCTTGTTTTAGAAAAGCTTTTGTTCTTCAGTCTTTTTAATGAACTCCACTGAGTATCTTTAGGCCTAAGGAACCCCAATCCCCAGTTAGGGCTTTTATATGGTTAATCTTGGGTATATGATTTAATACTGAAATATTTGGTGTATTATTTGGTGGAAGACCTTGGTTTCTATAATCTCCCATCCTCCCCACCCCCAACACCCTCCCTCCTCACCCACAAACTGTTAGGAAAATATTTGATTTAATTTTAAGGCAGGATAATATGTTCATTCATTACTTGTTTTTAACTTATGAATAGGTAATGTGCTATATGGTTTCCAAGTTAAATAGTGTGAAAGGTGTACAGTGAAATGTTAACTCTCTGTCCCTCCATTTGTGCCTGCCTCCCTAACTCCATACCAAGTAAACGCTTGTTTTTATTTTCTTATGTATGCATCCAGGATTTCTTTAGACAGATATAAAAATACAAATATATATGTTTATTTACTGACTCCTTTTTATACCAAATGTTACATATTGTACACACCATGTACCTCTCTTTCTTAAAGATTTATCTTGGACATCTTTGTTTATCAGCACAAAGGGAATAATAGCTCCCCCATTCCTACCTAGGATAACTATTGGTTGTATGGAAATCATTAATTCCTTGAAATTACAGACAGTATTTGTTATTATATGCATGTATCACTTTTCCTTTAGCTTTTGTTTAAAAAGTGACAATTTTAATTATATTAGATTGTGTAATTTTTTTCAGGCAGAGAGAAGTGTATAGGAAAATAATGTAATAGATACTCATGTACCCAGATTTAACTATAGTTCAATTTTTCATTTTTTAAAAATGAAACTTTACTGATAAAACCTCCTCATTCCCTCTCATTTTCTTTGCTATAGTATTAATTACTGTTTTTAAGTTAGTGTGTAGTCTTCTGCTGTTTTCATTATTTATGTGTGTACTCATAACAATATATAGAATTATTTTGTGTTATTAAAATTTGCATAAAAATGATATCTTACTCCAAATGTGAGATTTTCCCTAGTATATACCCATAAAAGGAGAATTGCCAAGCCATATATATCTAAGTTAGACTGTAAAAGAACAATAAACCCCAAATAATGATGACTTAAATATGTAGAAGTATTTATCACTCACATTAGGAAAAAAAAATCAATCACAAGGTAAGCAGTTCAGGCTTATAAAGGGGTGTGGATGCAAGCTGTGGTGTGGCTACATCCAGGAACTTGGCCGGTATCTGACCATCTGTTTTAAAGGCAGGGTAGTGAGGAAAGGGAGCAAGAAGCTCTGATGCAGACTCAGATCTTATCTACTACATTTTTCATTTATATAGATTTTGTCTTTTTTTTTTTTTTTTTCAGTTCTATGCTGACTTTTTATACACTTCTGTTATTTTGGCTACTATCCTTTTTACCAAACTTTGGAGCAAAGCTCTTCATTGTGGGGATACCTTTTCTGAGCTTCTGACTTGAAGCAGGTTTCTATTCTAACTCATCTCTTCTCCTGGGCCCAAACTATGCCTCTTGTCATCTCTTGGGTGTTTAAATTGATCCCTGACTTAAGCCCTATATCCAGGTGTTGACAAATTTAGCTCCTAAGTTATCTTTTTTTTTTTTTAAATAGGAGGAAGGAGGTCAACTGTGCAAATTTTTTTATGACAAATATCTGTATTTTTCATCAGATTCTTTAAAATGTTGATGATTATTGCTTGAGTACAATGTGTGACTATTCCAAATATTTAAAACAGATTTTGATGGCAGATATTCATGGTATAATAAAATACTGCTTCGCAAAAATTTTTTATCAGGTATTTCCTTCTACAATGCACGTTCCTTTAATGCATTTAAACCACGGTTGACTTATAAGTTTGTATTTAGCTATAAAATCTTTACGTCCTTATTGGAGAAAGTGAGAGCCAGCAATGTAAAGAGTAGGTGAACAAGCCTAGGTAACAAGAACTTCATTTCCCCATAGTTTTGCCCTTTTTAAGGAACTGGCAAGCAATTAAGTGCTGTCCACTCCAGCAGAGGGCAGATGGACAAATAACTTGGTTGAGGAGAGCAGGTTTGCAGTGTAACCATTCCTAATCTGAGTTGGTTCATCATCGGCTGTTAACAGGTAAAGAATGTTGGAGCCCTTGATATTATCTTTTTAGGATTTTTAATAATAAGCAGCAAAGAGACAGCCACTTAAATTTCTCAAGTTTTCCTCTTTCTCCTCACATGCTCTCACAGCACCCCCCAACGCATGCTCTCTTTACCTCTCCCCCAGGGACACCGCCCTTTTATCACAGCCTCCTAGGCCCAGGTGTGCTCCCTTATGCAGGCCTATGCCCCTTGGGCCAGGTGTGTACATTTAAGGGGAAAGCGCAGTACCACAGGTGCTGGTCATAGAGGCTAATGGCAGAAAGGCAAAAACCCTGAAAAAGTCATTTACCCTCCACGGGTGATAGAAGTGATTAAACTGGATGGAAGAGGGGGTACTGAACTGTGGGAAGTATCTCAAAAGGCTCTGAAAAGATATGAGAAGATTCTACTAAGGAACTTGGTAAAAAGATCATGCTGTTAGTAGTCATAAATAATACAGTTTCTCTTCTACAGATGAAAATGAATGTGAGCAAAACAATGGCGGCTGCAGTGAGATCTGTGTAAACCTCAAAAATAAATACCGCTGTGAGTGTGGGGTTGGCCGGGTGCTGAGAAGTGATAGCAAGACTTGTGAAGGTGAGAATGCATAAGAAGGGATTCACAACAGAGCTGAGAAAAACCACTGACTTCATCTTTAATATTCTTGAAACTGCCCAAATTGAACAAATTAGTTCTCTTAAAAAATTATATAAGGGACTCATCACCTTTGGTATGCACTCATTCCAGACAGAATTCTTTAATGTGCCAACAAATAACCTGAGATCTTGTTAAAATGCAGATTCTGATTCAGTGGGTCTGGGATCAGGCCAAGCTATGCATTTCTAAATAACAAGTTGGTGATTCTGTGCTGCATTGCCAAGGAGCACAGCAGAGTAGGAAGGTAATGTCCCCAGCATAGCAGACAACAGTGCAAGTTGTAGTGTTTTGCAGACTTCTCTGCTGAGGACAATCATCTGGGTGTTTTTGCACGGGGCCCTTCCCAGGCCTATCTCTTGGTGACTAGCTTGGTGGAGTGGGCTGGGCTCTAGAGTTTGTGTTTTTACTAAGTACTCTAGGTGAGTTTTACCATCTTGGAAGTCTGTGAAATTGGTTTTCATGAAGCCATTTTCCCACTGTATGCTTTGCAGTTACTGGAAATTAATACATTGGATATAAATAAAATTACCTATTTTTAATAACAAAATGTTTACATTTTATATGATTGAATTTTATGCATATAAATAATAAAAATTCAATAGATGTTGGGTAATGTTTCTTAGATATTTCTTCTAAAAAGATTTTAACAGATAATATGAAAAGAAATAATTTGTTATTGTTTGTAGAGATTATATGAGTTGTCTCCCAAGATAATCAAACTTGTGGCATTAATAGACTTAAATACTGCTTATAAGAATTCACTTTGTCCTAGTTATATTCAAAGTAATAAAGAATACTATCCAAAAAAAGCAAAATTATGGCTAGTGCTCACAATTCATTCCATGATTTTGCATTATTAATCCTAAAACTACTAACCAGAATATAAACTACTGTCCCTATGAAAAGACTAAATGAACTTTTTTTTTTTTAATTCTCGCTATTTTTGCCCATGGAACCTCAGGCTCACATTGCCCGGGGTACCACGGACTCAAGCAATCCCCAGCCTCAGCTTCCCAGGTAGCTGGGATTACAGGCTCACACCACCATGGCCAGCTGTTTTTTGGGACTAGGTCTCACTGTGTTGTCCCGAGTGGGACTCGAACCTTGATCCCTAGCCCCAGCCGCTTCATAGGCTGAAACTTACAGGCAAGAGCCATCGTGCCTGGCTGAAAAGACTAAATGTACTTTAAATTTTATTGAGTAAAGGCAATGTTCTGAATCCTTTTTAAATCTTAATTATTTTATATAATTAAATGTGCATATTTGAATATTAATGAAATAATCCATAAGGAACATTTGCAATTATTCATGAGCATTTTATTGGAAATAACTGTGGTTAATCCTCATATAATTTTAAAACCTAATAATCATAACTGAAAAACATTTCAGCAGAATGCAAAATTGATATATTGTATCCTGAGTGAATTACATTTTAGGATTAAAATTTATTTTTATAACCCCAGATTTTATTGATTCAATATATTAGCCCAAATATATTTGTTTCCTTGGGTAGTATATCACAGAAATTGTATCTTCTTTTTTAAAATAAAAGACCCCTTTTAATTTTTATATTTTATACTGTTTTATATCATTTTTAAAATTTTTAGTTATTCCAAAACTCCATAGGAGTTTTTTATTCTTTTTATTTGTACAAATTTATAAAAGGTGATAACATAACTACTCTTAAATTTTGCAAAGAATAATTCATTGTGAATTTACACATTTCATGAAAATGAATTCAACTCAAGTTAATTTACTGATACTCTGAAGAACTAATTCTTTTTACTTAGTATTATAGCTTTAAGTGTAAATCATATTGCATTCCTTTAACATCTCAGATGACTTAAAAGCATTCCTTTCCATTATATTAACCCTAGAACAGGCCTTAACAAATTTCTACTTGTGTAAGGTAAATAGTAAATATTTTAGATTTTGTGGACAACACAAAATGAATTGAAATTATTCAACTTTGCACTTGCATTGAGAATGCATCCTTAAACAATAGATGAGTGAATGGGTTTGTTTGTGTCCCAATAAAACTTTATTGACAGCAACATTGTAATAGCAGCTCCTGATAACCCCTGACCTACCAAAAATTATGCAGAGCCCACAAAGGTCATCATCATCCTCTGTTAACTATGAAATCATATGGTTGTTTCTTCAGTTTTCTACTGAAATGTCTTTCTTTTGTCCTTTTGTTGTTTGAAAATGCAAAGCTTTTAAAAAGGAAACTTAAAAACTTCTTCATCTGAGGAATGTCACAAAATTCTCAGTTGAGTGTGTTACCCCAGACTGTTAATTTTTTTAGTGTGGTGTCAGCTTCAAATACATATTATAGTGATCCTGTTCCTAGAGATGTGGGAAGAGTGTTAGATAATCTAAACACTCAACTGTAGCTTGGATCCTTCCAGTCTGTCCAGTTGAATTTATCCAGTTATTACCTTTTATATCAATAATATTCTGAAAACTTTCAAATTGGGTAGGTTAATTGTTATAGGAATTAAGAATGTTTTTTGAGATTTTTAAACTTAGACTAAAACCGTCTACGGCCATACCACCCTGAACATGCCCGATCTTGTCTAAACTTAGACTAAAACCCATTAACTTTAGTCTAAACATGAGGAAAACACTAAACAAACCCAGATTAAAGAGCCTTCAACAAAGTACTTAACTAGCTTAAGTGGTTAGAACTGTGAATATTATAAAATTTCTCTTTGTAACACTTAATTAACTTTTTGTGTAGGGGTTTCCCTACATATCTCAGTGACTGGTTAGGCCCCAGTGGTACTGTGATGAGTCAAGTATAATCCACAATGCAAAGTGCCACACCAGGAACCAGAATTCTTGGTTATGAAATCATTGTCCTACCTCCCCTGTCCCCCCACCCCTTTTTTTGTTTTACTTGCAGACATTGAAGGATGCCACAATAACAATGGTGGCTGTAGCCACTCTTGTCTTGCATCTGAGAAGAGCTATCAGTGTGAATGTCCCCGGGGCTTGGTGCTGTCTGAAGATAATCACACTTGCCAAGGTAGTAGATGAACAGTCTCTTCTCTGATTTATATTTCCTCCACACCTGAATCTCCCTGCCTTACCCAACTGAGTCAAAATTCTCATCTCTCAGAACACCAGTTTTTAAGGTATGGGTATCACTATACCTCCACTCTGAAATCATTTAAAAGAGAAGGTCTCTGAGTAAAGATGACCAGAAAACTAATTCTTTTTTGCTTTAAAAAATTGTGGTTAAAAAAAAAATTTATCTATTAACCCTCTCTAAGTGTATCGTTTAATACTGTCTGAGTACTTCTGCTTTTGTGTCTAACAGGTCTCCAGAATTTTTTCATTCTGTAAAACTCAAACTTTATACCCATGAAACAATAATTCTCCATGCTTCCCTCCCCACAGCATTTGGCAACCACCAGTCTACTTCTATTTCTATAAAATTGACTGCTTTAGATAATCTTATAATATTAATCTTTTTGTGATTGACTAATTTAACTTAAAATAATAAGGATGAGCCTTACATCCTTACAACAGATGTTGTAGTATCAGATGTATTAGCCCTTCGCTTAATAGTTCACTGTATGTATATTTTGTTTATCACTCACCCTGTGGTGGACATTTTGGGTTGTTTTTACCTCTTGATCAATGTAATACTCTTATTAATGTGGCTGTGCAAATATCTCCTTGAGATACTGCTTTTTTATTCTTTTGGAAATATACCCAGAAGTGTCATTGCTGGGACATATGTCTTTCTTTGCTTTTTGTCTTTCCCTTTTTACTGATTTCTATTTTAGTTATATAACTGATACTCAGTTCTGAGGCCTAAGATACTGGTATGGTCCTTATCTTTTTAAACAAATTAGAATGTAAAATTAAGTTGAAAGCCCTTGGGAACTGATTTTTCTTCTATAATATGACATCAACAAATCTTGTAGAAATATTTTCTGAAAAATCTAGTTATTTATGCCTACATTGTTAATTTATTCATCTACCAAATATATAATGAATAGATATCTCTGATTTTTTTAATACTGTACCACTGATAAATGTTCTTACATACTGGTATTGTCCTCACATATTTATGAAAATAATCTTAAATATTCCTTTTAGGGAATTGTATGCCCTAGAGAAGTATACTGCAAACACTAAGGAAAAACTGTCATTTTACATTAGCTAGAGTGGAATTGTCAGAGTTTATGGTTTACTGGACAATGCAAGGACAATTTAGAACTCAAGTGCACTAATACTGCTTTTATTATCTGTTTTATGGGGCAGTAATTAACAGTAAAGTCAACCCAGTAGCATTATATAATTTAAGCCTATATCAAAACAAAGTTTTTTCTTTATTGCCAATAAATTGTTTGTTTTTAGAGTTAATCCTTTAAATATTTCAGTTCATGGTGTTATGCTAGATACTTTGAAATAAATGTTGAACTGAAACTTGAACACATATTTCCTGATTTGGGGAGCAATACATTTGAGAAACATTATTTAACCGCAACCTTGGGAATTACAAGTCCTAGTTTTATTCACCAATTTGACTCTCATAGATTCCCTTGAGGATAGTGCAAAAAAAAGCTCAAGTTGTGTAAAGGAGAAATCCTTACTCCTGGAAGCTTCCCTTAATTTTCTCCCAATTCTAGTTCCCTAGTTCTAATAACAACCCCTTTCCTCTACAGTCCCTGTCTTGTGCAAGTCAGACACCATTGAAGTGAGCATCCCCAAGGATCTGGTTGGAGGTCTGGAGCTCTTCCTGTCCAATACATCCTGCCGAGGAATATCCAATGGCACCCACGTCAACATCCTCTTCTCTCTCAAGACATGTGGCACAGTGGTTGATGTAGGTTCCCCCTGGAGGAATTTGGGAAAATGCCAAAAAAACAGTTATTTGAGTGGTTGTTGCAGAAGTATGTGGTGTAGCTTGCATCACTAAAAGAGTAGAGCTCAAAAAATTGCATGTCATTCAATTGAGCATCTGTCATCCTGGCATGATGAGGATAAAGAGTTAGCAAGAACTCTGCTGTTTCTGTTTTCAAGAAGTCCCAATCCTCCAATATATGCAGACATAGTTCTAAGTGCATCATTAGCAATGTGGTAGGGGGAGGCTGACTGTGTTCCCTATGGCCAATTCCTTTAATCAAAGAAAGCGACTGATAAAGATGATGGCTCATTTATGAGGTAGAAAATGACTTCAAGTATTAAATGTGATGAAGGCAAAAGGTTTGTACTTTTTTTCTTGACTATTTAAAAGTATCCTAGTTTCTTGTGTTATCCAGAAATAGTAAAATCCAATTGATATTAGGCTTTTGTCATTCAAGAATCAAGTTGTGTTCTTTAGTATTAACACTAAAAAGAGTTAAATTTTACCACAAATATATTGGAGAAAATAGAATAGTCTCTGTTCATGTTGGAACATTTGACTTCATGGGGCATGTTTGATTTGCCTTACATTAAGAAAAATACTTTTATCCAAGAATCTGTGTACAGTCCTGTGCTGGGGAGTCAGAAAGATATATGAAATAAATCCTGACTTTAAGGAACATATACAATAGTTTTGCCATGACAACACAAATAAAACATAAATAAGGTCATAGAGATGAGAGCTGCTATAGCAGTCTAGAAGGGGACTAAATTGGGAAACATAGTGTGGTTTGTAAAGGCTGAGAAGAAGGTGTTTTAAACAGAAATAAGTAAGCAACACTGAGATGGGCAATATTTAATGCTTTTTCTGAGGTAAATGGCAGCCTCAGTACAAGGAATTTATATTGGAAAAGGTAACTGGAAAAATAGGTGGGGGTAGACTGTACTTCTAAAGATCTACCTTCTATGCTAGAGTGAGTCGTTTGGACTTCATCCCATAAAAATAGGTTGAACAGACACTGTAACTGTGAAATCAGAAGTACACAGGATGAATAGAGAAAGAGAGGACCTGTTTATATCAGTGCAGACACCCTTATGATTATTTGATTAAACAAATATTTATTGAACTTAAAAAAATTAAGCTTGGGGGAGACACAGAGAGAGATTTGAGGAGAAGGTGGCCCCACTTTAGGCAAGCTTATATTGTATCTGTGGATAATCAAATGAAAATACCCCAGGATGAGTTGGGGTTTCTGACACAGGATAAAGAACTGAAAATCCTCTGCATCAACGTGGTAGTTAAAGTTCCCATGTGGGTGAGTTCAGCACAAGGTCATGCTGCAGCGTGATCTCCAGGTCTGGAATCCCAGAAAAAAGACAAACAGAAGCCGTTTCTTCTAAAATAAAAGAGCTTTGAATTTGCTGATTCTGCATAGCTCAGGTTTTATGAGTAACACTCCAAAGGAATGTGTGGGTTGGCCATGAAGTAGTAGTAAAACTCTTACAATAAGTAAGGGCTTCTGGCTAAAAAGAGGTAAAGCAATGAAAAAAGAGGGAAAGTTTCAGATTTAAGTAACCAAATTTCTAAAATGTTTTACTGTAAATAGAAGTTTAGAGAATATTAAAGTTAAGGGGGAAGAGGCATAGAAATTTAGATAATATTAAGGTTAAGGGTCAGGGTTGGGAGGGGCACTGTAGAAATAAGCATAAAATCTTTTTTCCTCTCCTCACCCTCACCTGGCTTAGGTGGTGAATGACAAGATTGTCGCTAGCAACCTTGTAACAGGTCTACCCAAGCAGACCCCAGGGAGCAGTGGGGACATCATCATCCGGACGAGCAAACTGCTGATCCCAGTGACCTGTGAGTTTCCACGCCTGTACACCATCTCTGAAGGATACGTTCCCAACCTTCGAAATGCCCCACTAGAAATCAGGAGCCACAATCATGGAATCTTCCCATTCACTCTGGAGATCTTCAAGGACAATGAGTTTGGAGAGCCTTACCGGGAAGCCTTGCCCACCCTCAAGCTTCGTGACTCCCTCTACTTTGGCATTGAACCCCTGGTGCATGTGAATGGCTTAGAAAGTCTGGTGGAGAGCTGCTTTGCTACCCCCACATCCAAGATTGATGAGATCCTGAAGTACTACCTTATCCGGGATGGGTAACTATGCTGCTTCTGATTTTTTTTTTTTTTTCAGCTCACATCCAGTCTCTAAGTTCACAAACGTACTCAGTCATTTCCTAAAACCTCATGGCTTTCCAGTGAACTCTTAATTAGTTCAGAAATTATTTGTTGACAGTAAGGAGGTAAAAACTGCTGAGAGAAAGGAAAGTAAAAACAAAAACAAAAACAAAAAAAAACAACTTCAAGGGCTATGCACCATTAGTCAAGATGAAAGGATATAGATAGAAGAGCAGATCCCAGGTAAGAGTGACTATGATAATTACAAATAATAATATTAAATTGTCAATGCCTTCAAGCACACATGGGAAGAGAAGTTCAGTGGGCAGCTGGAAATGCATATCAGCTAAACCTCTCAACAAGGTTAGAACTGGAGATAAAGAACAGAGAATCATCCTATTCATAATTGAAACTAAGATGAGTGAACATGCTCAGATAGAAGGGAGAGCATAAGTGCTGGGTGGGGCAAAAAGTGCAAGGACATAAAGGAGTAGAAGCAGCAAATAGAGACTCTTCTCTGAGGGAACTGATGAGTGAAGGAAAGAAAAAAAATACTTGGTAGATTTTAGGAGAGGAAAATATCATCTGAAGTTTGTTTTTCCTTGTTCATTTTATAACAGAGGAGATCTCTCTATATTTTCTAGGAATTGCTAATTAAGAACTGAAGGTATCTCAAGATATAATTGGAAATCTAGCAGTTAAAACACCCATTGCATATATTCCCAGGAAAGTGCCACTGATACAAACTTATAGTATCTCATCAGTGTCTTCCTGTTTCTCTATGTCCAGAGGGACATATTTCATGTAGAGAGAAAGTGCCTCAAGTTCATGCCCTTTGCTGAGCCTTACAACTCTCAAATTTCTGCATTATTTTTATCTCTCAGACTCTTATATAGACATAGATATAGACATAAGTATAGCTATCTCTATATAGATATCTACATATCTATATCTAGATATCATATAGATATCTATATATCTATGAGTCTATATATCTGTATATCTATTTTTATCTATGAATCTCAAATCCTGCTGAGTGCCTTTCAAAGGTTCTTGATTTCCTTTGGGTAGACATGTAACCTACAATCTCAAAAGAACTAATGAAGTTTATATATTTGTTAATCAGACCCTCTGTTAAAAACTATTTACTTTTTATTTTAGACAGTTCCTAGTAGATATGCTTTTAATTTCCCAGATCTTAACATATACTAAATAGAAAAAATATAGAAGAAATTAAAATGCTTTAGCTTACTAGATAGGAATTCAGAAATACATTAATTAAATCACAGGCAATTAGTCCTATCTAGTATAAAATGTGTAGTTTAATAATGGTGCATATGCGATAACCCCCCAAGGTAAAATTCAGCTCTCAGCTTGACTCACTGTGCCTCACCTTCTGACCTCTGTCTTCTCTGGTGTCTGCTCTTGCCTAATGTAGCTGCAGGAAATTCCTAAACTCCATTATTCTTTTTAAGCTCCAATCTCTACTCCTTAAAATCTCCTTTTTTTCCCCTGTCTGATTCTTACAGAACCTTGACGATTCAGCACATTTATTTCCTCCTTGAACCATTTTCTCATTCTTTCTGACCTAAACTAGAATACCACTTCTTTTCCCTCAAGGCCTAGCCAATAGTTATGATCATTGAATATTAGAGGATGAATTAGTGAATGAACATTTATTATAATAATTTGGGGCTAGTTCAAAACCCTAAAATAAACATAGTTCGGTTTACTTATATTTATAAATTGTTTATTTATTGACATCTGCTTAAACTTAAATCAGGCTGGTCTCCTCTAGTTTACCTCCTCCAATTTTAGGTGACATACGTTCCAAGAATACAAAATAATCTAATACAAATTTAAGCAAAGTAGAATTAAAAACCTGATCTTCAGAAAAGGAAATGCAGTGAATTCCAAATCAAATATTGCACAATTTTAGATAATCAATTACTTTGGATTTTCTTATACTGTTATTTCATCACTTCCTTTTAGCACAGTAACTTCAAGTTGACAGAACTAGCATTGTCTAATCACAGCAAACCAAATCAAGAGTCAGAATTTGTCCTGGGTTCTAATCTGATGTGTTATCCTAACAATTCTGCTTAGTTTTCTCTTTTAGAGAAAAATAATACTAGTTTTACATAAAGACAAGTTAAAAATGCTTAGACATGTAAATGAAAAGTACCATTTTAGTGTAGTGTTACTATTATAGATACTGAGCTATAAAATATTTGACATCATAGATCATATTAATCATCTTTATATTCTCTGAGGCACCCAGAAGAATAACTACACACATTATATATGCAATAAATATTTATTATAGACTATAGTTAGAAGATGATATACATTAATTTTATATCTAGAAAATAAAATGAGCACATAAATACAAGAAATAACAGAAACCACATTATAAGCTTGGATCCTGTTCAAAGGGAAAAGTACCAGTAGTAATGCAAGTCAAGATGCCTTACTTTTAATAGCTTTATTGGGTTTTTCAACTACACTGAAACAGCAATTAGTAATGAACTCAAAAGTGATTTGTAAGCATATGAAGCAAGTGTGCAGTTTCATAGGCTTTTATATTTGATCCCCCCTTTTTTCCTGACTTGGTAGGCAGGAACTATCAGGAAGCCATAAAGGGGAAACTGTACCCGGAAAAAAAGTGCTTTAGAATTCTGAATGAAAAAGATCATATATATATATATATATATATATATATATATATATATATATATATATATATATATATATGTAATCTTTGACCTTGAAGGAGAAAAGCTTTATTAATACTAAGCCTTCACCTCAAACTGGAGAATAAGTAACACTGTTTTTCTCCCAGCTAAACCCTGAGGTGAGTCTTGAAGTTTCACTTTAAGGAGTAGACCTGAGATTACAACTCCCAAACCCAACCAAAATTTAGCATTAAATTTGGGAAGAGAAATTAAAACAATTAAGAGGTGAATGATTTCCCTCCAATAAAAAAAGTTGTTCTTTAAGAAACTTAGACCTCAACACCGCTTTTTGATGCATGAGTTGAGAGCTGCTCACCTTTGACTCCCTCAAGGATTAGTGTCCATTAACTAAGTATAAACTTTAAAGTCATCTCAATCTAACAGAACTCAGAATTTCATAATTTGATATTATTACAAATGAAAATACAGACTCTCTAAGGAAAGGTGTCTTTGAATCAAATTTTATTTTGTTGCTAATTTTATTTTATTTCTGTTGTAACTTCATTACATTGCCTAAGGAGGAGGTCCTTGTGCCTGGTTTTGGGGTATAGCCATTGAGAAATGGAACAGACAGTGTTAATGAACAGGGCTGTTTCTGAAGATGCCTTCACAGGGAAGGAATTGCAGGCTTCCTTCATTCTCAGCATGCTTGAGTGTAGCCCAGCTCACTCCACCCAGCCTGCCTCTCATTGGACTGGGGACACATTGGACTAGATTGTTTTTCCACCTCTGTTTAAACAATCAAGTCTTACTGCTGCCCTGTCCTACTTTCAGCTGTGTTTCAGATGACTCAGTAAAGCAGTACACGTCAAGGGATCATCTAGCAAAGCACTTCCAGGTCCCAGTCTTCAAGTTTGTGGGTAAAGACCACAAGGTGAGTAGAATACCTTTACTTTGTCACCTCAACCCTAACTGATCCTTCCTTCTTAGTGTTTCAATTTGCTGACATTCTACAAATTCACAGGTAGAATCTGCATTACCTCTGAAAAATAATGTAAAATCAGCCACCTAGAGGCTGAACACTTTCATGAATGTCACAATTACCTGCCCCCCTCAATGAAATAGCTATGCTTATTCAAAGAATACATGATATGATCACAATTTAAAATCCTGTAGCAAAGTATGTTAGAAAAAGCTGGTGTGTTAGTCACACAGCAAGTGATATAAACAAAAAAATTCACAGAAATGACAAATAATGAAATGTTCAATAAAAATAGTATTAAAATGGGAGAACTGACTTTTACTGGCCCAGGGAAAGACAACTTGGTGGCAAAGAGCTCGCATTCCAGCAACCCTCTGGGGCTTAGGTGAGGGAGGGCTCCAGCCAGCACCCGACTACTTCCAGTAGCCAAGGTAATGCACCTGGGAGATAGGGTGGGGTCGTGAGCTTTGCAACTGAATGAACCTCCGCTGTTCAGGCTGAGGTGCGACTGAGTTTTACTGGCCAAGGGAAATACAACTTTGCATCCTAGCAGCCCAGAAGTGGCACAAGTGCAGACTAGAGAACCAAGGACACTCACGACCCAAGAGCATCAGGACAGCCAGTCAAAAAGGTTATATGACAAGCCCTAGATGCTTAGAGGCACTAAAAAATATTTAAGACCCATCAATCTAAAAGAGGAGAAAGAACAAAAAAAGAAAACAGACAATACAATAGAAACCACATCTATTCACCACATCCACTCTCTGAAAAGGAACTGTCCTCCAAAATAGCCAGCGGAAACAAGACATAATCACCACAGCAGCAAAAGCACAAAGGCAGAATTAACCACAACTAGATAGGCTTCAACATGCCTTCTAATACTAGAGCAGTAGTTACTCAATATGTAGAGCAAGTCTGAAAGGAAAACACAGGAAGGAGGAAGAATACAAATACTCAGGCAAGCCCTAAGAAAAATAACTCACCACCAAAGGATAAACAATCTGCAGAAACCAAGAAAGGATAAACAATCTGCAGAAACCAACATAGAAGAAAGGCTTTATATGTCAGACAAAGAATTCAGCACTCAAAAAGGCCAAGGAAGAGGGGGGGGAAAGGGAAAGCAAGAGGTTAGAGCTTTCAATGAACTAAAAGAAGTAGCAGAAAAATATAGAAAAGAATGCAGCAAAATGAGCAATATCATTGATAAACAGAAAAATTAAATTGAAACCCTAAATAAGAAGCTGCAGGAGAAATGTCTGGCTCGCAGCAAAAGCATATCTAAGAGGAAGGTTCATAGCAATACAGGCCCATATAAAAAAACAAGAAACTAACCAAAAAACAACCTAATCTACCAACTCAAAAAATTAGAAAAAGAGCAACAAAAACCCCCCAAAACCCAGCAGAAGACAATAAATAACAGAAATAAAAGAAGAAATAACTTAGAAACCTAGAAACCAAAAAGACTATCCAGAAGAGCAATAACATCAAAAGCTGGTTCTTTGAAAAAAATAAATAAAATTGATAAGCCCCTTGCAAAGACTTGTTTACACTGAAATGTGGGGGGCCAGCGTTCCTCGAGCTTGATGTCAAGAAACATTTTCACATTATTACATGTTGCCTTCATAAAGGTCTCTCCTGTGCTTGTTCGAAGGTAGAGGTTATGGATGTGAAGCTTTTAATCTTACACAATGTGACTCAGTGTGTTTGCCACATCATTATTAAATGGGTGACTTTAGGCAGATTCCTTTTTTTCTCTAAGTCACAATTTCCTCCTCCTCCTCCTTATCTCTTTCCCATCATAAAATGGGAATGAGAATATTTACTTTAAAGGTTGTTGTTTAGATGAAATGAGGTCATATATGTGAAGTATCAGTATAATATCTGACTTTCAGCAGGGCCTCAAAGTGGCAGCCTTGTTTTGTTAATTTTCATTATGGCCTCTCCAGGAAGTGTTTCTGCACTGCCGGGTCCTTGTCTGTGGAATGCTGGATGAACGGTCCCGTTGTGCCCAGGGTTGCCACCAGCGACTACGTCGTGAGGCAGTAGAAGAAGAGAGCACAGCTGATCCACAGAGTCAGATGCTGGTTGGTGGGCCAATCAGAATTGATTGGGAAGAGTAGGATCTGAGTCCTGGTTTCATGCTGCTTACCTCCTTGGAAGTTCTCACCATGCCCTTTGAGAACAACAGTTGACATCCTCAACACCAAGCTTCTTTAAACCTCATACTGTAGGTTTAGATAAACTCCCTGAACCAACTAAATCTGGGGAAATGTCACTTCACAACTGACGAACCTGACCCAGGTGGGAACTCATCCTCCTATGCCAAAAGCTATGTCCATGCAGAAAACAACTTCCCCATTTCTTTTCTATGACAAAACAATGTAAGGGATGTAATTGGACCACTGAAATCAGAAGATATGTGTAATATTTCAAATAAGAAACTTTAAAAACATGAAATAGTTGTTTGAATGTATCACATAGATTCTCAGTGAATCCCTAAATATGTAAATAAGTTTACACGAAATTTCAATTCAAATACATAATAGTTACAGAGGATTTGGAAATTTATCAGTATAATTGTATAGTGAAAAGTTGTATTTGGTTTTTCTCTCACACAGTATTTCGATGTTTTTATGTCTTAAGTGATATATTTTATAACTGTAGGCAAAATTAAAATTTGGTAACATATGCCCTTGTGGTATTTTATCACCTGAGACTACACAGTAGGAAAAGGCATAAAAATTCTATACCATTCTCTTATTTTACAAGTGCTTAATAAGTTGTATTGGAGCAAATATTCAAAACCAGAGAGATAAATTGTATCTATAGTTAAGTTCAATTTCTTAATATGCCAATTAATTTAATAGACTTATATAGACAGAAAACAGTTTTTGTTCTTTTTCCTTTTATATTTATCTACAATCAACAATTTGTAATTGAACCAGTAGAATTAGTGAAAAGAAGGGAAAAGGAGAAGATGATCTAGATCAGGGATGGACAGCTTTGTCTGTAAAGGGCCAAACTGTAAATATTTCAGGCTTTCTGGGTCATACTAAGTTTTGCTCATAGCAAAGAAACAGCCATAGACAAATGTGTTACAATAAAAGTTTATAAACACAAGTGTTGGGATTTTGTTAATCCCTAACCTTAGCTTCCCTCAGCCTCCACAATACAGCACGATCATTTTGGGGGTGTTTATAAAATTCCTACAAGTGGCTGTTACCCCCACAGAATCTTTGTTACTGTGTTTCGTTTTGTTGTTTTTTTAATTTTCCTTAGGTGATTCTAATCTACAGTCAGGACTGAAAATCACTATTTAGGATCTTACCATTGTCTTTCCTGCCAACAGATTTCATGGACTTTTTCTAGCTATCATCAGTGGTAATTTTTACAAAGTACTTTTTTAGGTATAAATATGATACTAGCACCATTAAGTTCTGAGGATTATCAGTGGTAATAGTTCAAGAAGGAAGAAATGGAACTGCAGAGACCTAATTCTATTTGACTTCTCTTTCCATTGGCCTTAATCAGGTAAGCCTCTGGCTCTGACCACCTGTTTATGTCTCTTTAGAAACAGTGACAATAGTTGTTATTAGTGGTAGAACTTACCAGGTTGGGATTTGTTCTCTTCTCTGTGAAATGGAAACATATTGGTGATAATGGAATTTATTCATCTCTTTTCAAATTTTCTAAAAAGTATATTTTATTAAATGCGAGATGCTTACTAGAAACTGAAATATGAACGAAAGGAAAGTCACTGTCTCCCAAATGACTGGACTTTCCAGTATTTCATTTACAAATATAAGTATCAAGTTCAGGAATCCCAGTATTTAAGTCTTTAAGAACTGAATTTCCAGGCAAATGTGGTTTGCTTGGAGACACCAGTGTTAAAGGTGAGGGACACTCCATGTCTTTTTTCCAGTTATACTCAGAGGACAGGACTCACTTTTCAGCTGTACATTTCTTTTCTCCTGCTTTGTGGTATCCAAATTTTTGCAGAAAGGATGAGGCATATCTGCCACATCACCACCTCCAAGACAGATTGCTGTGATGTCATTCAAAACCAGGAAGGAATCCACTCTTCCTCATAACTCTTCTTTCTCCTCTTCTGCACAAATACAGGCTGCCCGTTGACTGTTCATAAATGGTCGGCAGCCCAAAGTCCATACTGTGTTGAACACAGTGTCAGCCAGAGAATCACAGGCTACTTGAAAAAGAGGAAAAGAAATATAAAGGTTAATACACAATAGTATGAGTAATTCTGAAAAGGAAATATATTTCCCAATGTAATACCTAAAGAAAAGTAGAGGCAGCAAACCAATTACAAAATTAAAAGGTAAAGCTTTTTAAAAGAAACTTCCACCCAACTAAAGTAGTATAAACTTTGAACTGCCCTTTATGGATCTCCAGGTTAAAGCCATAGTTAGCAATCAAAATTTCCTTTTGCTTGGGTAATCTAGTTTTTACAGAACACTTCCTGAAATAACACGATTATGTTTCCTGTAGTTTTCCCTGCTCAAGTGTCAAATTGTGTATTGTGTATTGTGTATGTTGATCGACTACCTCTAAAGCATCAGGGTTACAGAGACAAAGGGAACTCAACTCAGTTACTCACAGTATGGACAAAAAAGTGAACAGGATGAAAGGTAAATGGACAGTTATATCATGATGGAAGTAAACCCAGATGGTATAGAAACCCACAGAAAGAGTCGCTGTCCTTTTGGGGTAAGAGTTATTAAGGAAAGCATGTCAAAGGAGGTACGTATCTAAGTCTAAATTTCTAAAATGATCAGGGAAATGAAACTTTGATACATTTATGTATTTTGATAACACACAAAATGTCATGAAAATCCCCCGGAACTGAGAAAATCACAATAATAGAAAGTAAATTAGTGGTTGGAGGAGTTATGGACAGAGGAGAATGAG
>PVHY01011949.1:0-46148 GCA_004024945.1 Uropsilus gracilis
CCTTTGTTTCATTCAAATTCTTGCATGGTCATCAGAAGTGTGACCTTCAAGCAATTTCAGCCAGAATGCTCCTGAATTGAAGCAGACTACAAAGGAGCTGTTTATATCTTACTTAACTTTTCTCTTCTTAGATGTATAGCAGTGAAATTTCCCTAAGTTGTACACTTCATCGAATATATAGGATATTTTTCGATCTCACACCCAGCTCTTAAGTCATGATTTCTCACACTTGTTATTAACCCCTTTTTCATTCAAATTCCTGCTGATTTAGGCCATTCAGGCCAACAGGCATTGTTTTCAGCAAGAAACCTCCTGAATTCAGACTCCAAAGGGTGCAGTATATATATTTCTATAATTTCCCTGTAGTTTGATGTTTATAGATGAACTCTCTCTGTGTTTTACATTTCATGGAGTGGAGTAGCATATATCCATATCTCCCCCAGCTATCAAGTCTAGAGTGTGGCACTTGTTATTAACTCTTGTTTCATTCAAATTCCTGTGGATTTTGGTTTTTAAGTCGAATGGCCTGTTTTTTCAGTGAAAGTGCTGCAGATTCCTAACATTCCAATGGAGCAGTTTATATCTTACTGTAACTTCTCTGAACCTTTGATGATTATTGATGAAATCTCTCTATATGGTACACTTCATGGTGTAGAGTTGGAAATAAGTCCATTTCATCCCCTTGTCTTAAGACATGATGTATCGCCCTTGTTATTATCCCTTTTTAAATTGCAATTCCTGCAGATTTCGGCCTTTCAGGCCTAGTGGCACTGTTTTCAGCAAGGACCTCCCGAATTCAGTCTGTTTCCAAAGTTTGCAGTGTATAACTTTCTGTGACATCTCTGTACTTTGATGTTTATAGATTAACTCTCTAAGTATTATACTTCATTGAGTAGAATAGGATATAAGTCCACATCAATTCTAGCTTTTAAGTCATGATTACTAGCACTTGTTATTAAACATTGTTTCATTCAAATTCCTTCACGGTAGACCTTGAGGGTCAACTTCAAGTGTTATCAGCCAGAATGCTCCTGAATTGAACAGACTATAAAGGAGCTGTTTATATCTTACAGGATATAAGACCATCTCACCTCTAACTCTTAAGTCATAAATTCTCTCACTTGGTATTAACTTTTTTTCAATCAAATTCCTGCTAACTTAGGCCTTTCAGGCCAACTGGCAGTGTTTTCAGTGAGAAACCTCCTGAATTCAATGAACTCCAAAGTGTGCAGTATCTTTCTGTGACATCTCTGTATTTTGATGATGATAGTTGAAATCTCCCTATATTTTACACTTCATGCTATAGAAAACTATATATGTCCATATCACCCACAGCTCTTAAGTCATGATTTCTCCCACTTGTTATTAAACTTTGTTTCATTCAAATTCCCTGCATTTATGCCTATAAGGCCAACTGCGTTGTTATCAGATATAAACTTCTTGAATTCAATCAGATTCCAAAGGTTGCAGTATATATCTTTCTGTGACTTCTGTACATTGATGATGATAGTTGTAATCTTGCTATGTTTTACACTTCATGCAGTAGAGAATGATATTAAGTCCATATCACCCACAGCTCTAAAGTCATGATTTCTCACACTTGATTTTAACCCTGTTTTCATTAAAATTCCTGCTGATTTACACCAAAAGGCAGTATTTTCAGCGAGAAACCTCCTTAATTCAATCAGACTTCAATGGGTGAAATATAAATTTCTGAAATTTCCCTGTAATTTGATGTTTATAGATTAAATCTCTCTATGTTTTACACTTCATGGAGTGGAATAGCATATACGTCCATATCACCTCCAGTTATCAGGTCAAGCATTGTGGCACATGTTATTAACTATTGTATTATTCAAAATTCCCACGAATTTTGGCTTTTAAGGCAAATTGCCTGTGTATTCAGTGAAAGTGCTGCAGATTCCAAACAATCCATGGAGCAGTTTATATCTTACTGTAAATTCTCTGTACCTTTGATGATTATTGATGAATTCTCTCTATATTGTACACTTCATGGAATAGAGTTGGATATATGACCATCACACCCCAGGTCTTAAGACATGATGTCTAGCATGTGTTATTAGCCATTTTTTCATGGCAATTCCTGAGGATTTCGGTCTTTCAGGACAAGTGGCATTGTTTTCAGTGAGAACTTCCTGAATTCAGTCTGACTCCAAAGGGTGCAGTATATATCTTTCTCTAACATCTCTGTACTTTTATGTTTATAGATGAACTCTGTAAATATTACACTTCATGGAGTAGAAAAGGATATAAGTCCATATCACCTCCAGGTTTTGAGTCATGATTTCTAGACTTATTTTAACCATTGTTTCATTCATTTTCCTGCATGGGTCGACCTTGATGGTTAAGTTCCAGCATTTTCAGCCCGAATGCTCCTGAATTGAACCAGACTATAAAGGAGCTGTTTATATCTTACTTAACATTTCTTTACTTAGATGTATAGGTATAAAATTTCCCTATGTTGTACACTTCATCAAATAGCATAGGATATAACTTCATCTCACATCCAGCTCTAAAGTCATGATTTCTTGAACTTGTTATCAACCATTTTTTCATTCAAATTCCTACTGATTTAGGACTTTCAGGCCAACTACATTGTTTTCAGCGTGAATCCTCCTGAATTCAATTGGACTCCAAAGGGTGCAGTTCAAATCTTTCTGTGACATCTCTGTAATTTGATGATCATAGAAGAAAACTCTCCATGTTTTATACTTCATGAGTAGAAACGGATATAAGTCCATATCACCCACAGCTCTGAAGTCATGATTTCTCGCACTTGTTATTACCTTTGTTTCACTCATATTCCTGCATGGGTGGGTCTTGAGCATGAACTCCAGCATATTCAGCCACAATGCTCCTGAATTGAAACAGACTACAAAGGAGCTGTTTATATCTTACTTAAGTTTGCTCTACTTATATGTTTAGGGATGAAATTTCCCTATGTTGTACCCTTCATCAAATAGCACAGGATTTAAGTCATCTCATCTCCACTTTATGTCATGATTTATCCTACTTGTTAATAACCCCTTTTTCATTCAATTACCTGCCGATTAAGGCCTTTCAAGCCAACTGGTGGTGTTTTCAGCGAGAAACCTACTGAATTCAATCAGACTCCAAACTTTGCAGTATTTATCTTTTTGTGATTTCTCTGTATTTTGGTATCTCTCTAAGTTTTACATTTCATGGATTAGAAAAGGATATAAGTCCATATCACCCACAGCTCCTAAGTCCTGTTTCTCGCACTTGTTATAAAACTTTGTTTAATTGAAATTCCTTGGATCCAGTCAGGCCCTTTAGGCCAACTGGTGATTTTTTCAGTGAGAAACCACCTAAGTTCAATCAGACTCCAAAGGGTGCAGTATATATCTTTCTGTGACTTCTCTGTACTTTGATGATCATAGATGAAATCTGTCTATGTTTTACACTTCATGTAGTAGAAAAGGATATAAGTCCATATCACCACCAGCTTCTATGTATAAATTCTAGCACTTGTGAATAACCCTTGTTTCATTCAAATTCCTGCATATTTTGGCCATCTTGATGAACTTTCAGTGTTGTCAGCAGTCCCCTCCTGATTCCAAACAGTTTCCAAAGGAACAGTTTATATCTGATTGTAAATTCTCTGTGTACTTTGATGTTTAGAGATAAAATCTATCTATATTTTTCACTTTGGAATAGAATAGGATACAAGCTCATTTCACCGCCAGCTCTTAATTCATGATTTCTAGCCCTTGTTATTAGCCCTTGTTTCATTCAAATTCCTGGGATTTCGGCTTTTAACATGAATTGCCTGCGTTTTCACCGAGAATACTCATGATTTCAAACAAATTCCAAAGAATCAGTCTATATCTTAATATAATTTATCTGTACTTTGATGTTTAGAGATGAAATTTCTCTAAATTGTACCATTCATGGAGTAGAATAATATATAAGTCCATCTCACCTCCTGTTCTTCAGTAATGATTTCCAGCACTTGTTGTTAAACCTTGTTTCATTCAAATTCCTGCTTAATTAGGACTTTCAGGCCAACTGGAAGAGTTTACAGCAAGAAACCGACCTGAAGTCAATCAGATTACAAAGGGTACCATATGTATCTTTCTGTAACTTCTGTGTACTTTGATGTTTATAGATGAAATCTCTCTATGTTTGACAATCATGGAGTAGAATAGGATATAATTCCATATTATCTCGAACTCTTATGTCATGATTTCTAGCACTTGTTATTAACCCTTGTTTCATTCAAATTCCTCCTTGTACAGCCTGTAATGTGAATTTCTGGCCTTTACAACCAGAACTCTGCTGAACCCAAACAGACTCCAAAGCAACTGTTTATATCATACTTCAATTATCTGTACTTTGATGTTTAGAGATGAAATCTCTCTATATTGTACTCTTCATGGGTAGAACAGCTTATAAGTCCATCTCACCTCCAGGTTTTAAGAAACGTTTATAGCACTTGTAATTATCCATGTTTCATTCCAATTCCTGTGGATTTCAGCCCCTAAGGCGATTGAGAGGATTTTATAGAGAACTTTCCTGACTACAAAAAGTCTCAGGTAAGCTGTTTATATCTTACTTATTTTCTGTATTATATGTGTTCAGATGAAATTTCCCTATGTTGTACACTTCCTGGAGTAGAACAGGATATAAGTCTATCTCACCACCAGCTTCTAAGTCATAAATTCTAGCACTTGTTACTAATCCTTGTTTTATTCAAATTCCTGTGCATTTTGGCCATAAAGGTGAACTGCCAGAGTTGTCAGCAAGAAAGCTCCTGATTCCAAACAGATTCTAAAGGTGCAGTTGATATCTTACTGTAACTTCTCTGTAATTTGATGTTTAGAGATGAAATCTCTCTATATTGTAATTCATGGAGTAGAATATGATATAAATCCATTCACCTCCAGCTCTTAGTCATGATTTCTAGCACTTGTTATTACCCCTTGATTCATTCAAATTCCTGCAGATTTCGGCCGTTAAGGTGAACTGCCTTTTGTCAGAGAGATTGCCCTGATTCCAAACAGATTCCAAAGGAGCAGTTTTTATCTTATGGTAACTTCTCTGTACTTTAATGTTTAGAGTGAAATCTCTCTATGTGTTACTCTTCATGGAGCAGAATAGACCAATTTGACGTGTTTTCAGCCAGAAAGCTCCTGATGATTCAGACTCCAATGGGTGCAATATATTCCTTTCTGTATGTTCCCTGTACTCTGATGTTTACATATGAAATCTCTGTATGTTTTACAGTTCATGGCATTGAATAGTATATAGTCCATCTCACCTCCAACTGTTGAGTCATGATTCTAGCACTTGTACTTAACTCTTGATTCATTCAAGTTCCTGCAGATTTTGGCCCTAAAGGCAAACTGCCAGAATTTTCAGTGATATGCTCCTGAATCCTAACAGATTCCAAAGGAGCAGTCTATATCTTACTGCAACTTCTCTGTATTTGATGTTTAGAGACGAATTCACTCTATGTTGTACATTTCATGGAGTAGAATAGGATCTAAGTCCATCTCACCTCCAGCTCTGAAGTCATTTTGTGTGGCACTTGTTATTAACCCTTATTTCATTCATATTCCTCCATGTCTCCACCTTTACTGTGAACTTCCAGCATATTCAGCCAAACACTCCTGAACCCAAAAAGACTCCAAAGCAACTCATGAGATGTTACTTATATTTTCTGTACTTTGATATTTAGAGATGAAATGCTCATTGTTGTATACTTCAGGGAGTAGAATGTGATATAAATCCATCTCCCCTCCAGCTCTAAAGTAATGATTTCTAGCAGTTGTTATTAACCCTTGTTTCATTCAAATTCCTGGGTATTTAGGCCTTTCAGGCCAATTGGAAGTATTTTCAGCGAGAACTCTCCTGAATCCAATCATAACCCAAAGCATGCAGTTTTATATCTCAGTGTACTTCTCTGTAATTTGATGTTTAGATTGAAATCTCTCTATCTTGTACACTTCATGGAGTAGTATATGATATATGTCCATCTCACCTCCAGCTCTAAAGTCATGATTTCTAGCAGTTGTTATTAACCCTTTTTCATTCAAATTCCTGGGTATTTAGGCCTTTTAGGCCAACTGGAAGTATTTTCAGCGAGAACTCTCCTGAATCCAATCATAACCCAAAGGGTGCAGTTTTATATCTCAGTGTACTTCTCTGTAATTTGATGTATAGATCGAAATCTGTCTATCTTGTACACTTCATGGAGTAGAATAGGATATGAGTCCATCTCAACCCCGATTCTTAAATCATGATTTATAGCACTTATTATTATCCATTTTTTTCATTTCAATTCAACAGATTTTGGCCTTTAAGGTGAATTGCCAGCGGTTTAAGGAGAACTATACTGAATCCAAAACAACTTATAATGACCTGATTATATCTTAGTTAACTTTTCTGTACATGTTGTTGATGGATGAAATTTCCCTATATGTATACTTCATGGAGTTGATAGGATAAAAGTCCACCTCAGCATCAGCTAATAAGTTATAAGTTCTAGCACTCATTATTAAGCCATGTTTCATTCAGTTTCCTGTGGATTTCGGTCTTTCAGGCAAACTGACAGTGTTTTCAGTGAGAACGCTCCTGATTCAATCAGAATTCAAAGGTTGCAGTATATATCTTTCTGTAACTTCTCTGTACTTTGATCGTTATAGATGAAATCTCTCTATATTTTACACTTCATGAAGTAGAATAGGATGTAAGTCCATATCACCTCCAGATCTTAAGTCATAATATGTAGCACTTGTTATTAACACTTTTTTCATTCAAATTCCTCCATGTATCGGCCTTTATGGTGAACTTCCGGTGTTTTCAGCCAGAACACTCCTGAATCCAAACGGAGTCCAAAGCAACAGTTGATATCTTTCTTAAATTTTCTGTATTTTGATTTAGAAATGAAATCTTTCTATGTGCACACTTCATGGAATTTAATAGAGTATAAGACCCTCTCACCTCCAGCTCCAAAGTCATGATTTCTAGATCTTGTTATTAACCCTTGTTTCATTCAAATTCCTGTGTATTTAGGCCTTTCAGGCCAACTGGCAGTGTTTTCAGCGAGAATGCTTCTGAAACCAATCACAGTCCAAATGGTGCAGTTTATATCGACTGTATCTTCTCTGTTCGTTTAAGTCTAGAGATGAAATATCTCTATATTTTACACTTCATGAGTAGAATAGGGTATGAGTCCATCTCACCTCCAGCTCTTAATCATGATTTCTAGTACTTGTTATTTACCCTTGTTTCATTGAAATTCCTGGGGAGATAGGCCTTTTGGGCCAAATAGAATGTTTTCATTTAGAAAGCTTTTGAAATCAATCAGAATCCAAAGGCTGCAGTTTATATCTTACTGTAACTTCTCTGTACTTTGATGTTTACAGATGAAATCACTCTATGTAGTACACTTCATGGAATAGAATAGCATATTATTCCAAGTCAACCCCGGGTCTTAAACCATTTCACCCCCAAGATTATCATGACTTGAGCACTTGTTATTAACCCCTTTTTCATTCCAATTCCTGCGAATATCGGCCTTAAAGGTGAATTGCCAGCATTTTCAGTGAGAACCCTCCTGAATCCAAACAGACTCAAAATGAGCTGTTTATGTCTTACTTAACTTTTCTGTACTTAGATGTTTATGGATGAAATTTCCCCAAATTGTACACTTCATGGAGTAGAATAGGATAAGAGTCCATCTCATCTCCAAACTTAAGACATGATTTCTAGCCCTTGTTATTAACCCTTGTTGCCATCAAATTCCTGCATGTGTCGGTCTATAGGTTGAACTTTCATCATTTAAGCCAGATTGCTTCTGAACCCAAACAGACTTCAAAGCAACTGTTTATATCTTACTTGAATTTTTTGTACTTTTTTATTTAGAGATTAAATCTCTCTATGTTGTACTCTTCATGGATTAGAATAGGTTATAAGATCATCTCACCTCCAGCTCTTGTCATGTATTCTAGTGCTTGTTATTAACCCTGGTTTCATTCAAATTCCTGTGGATTTAGGCCTTTCATGCCAACTAGCAGTGTTTTCAGAAAGAGAGCATCTGAATTTTATCAGACTCCAAAGTGTGCACTATATATCTTACTGGATCTTCTCTGTTCTTTGATGTTTAGAGATGAAATCTCTCTATGTTGTATACATTGTGGAGTAGGATAGGATACAAGTCCATCTCACCTCCAGCTCTTAAGTCATTATTTCTAGACTTGTATTAACCCTTGTTTCATTCAAATTCCTGCATGTGTTGTCCTAGGGGAAAATTCCAGGACTTTCGCCAGAATGCTCCTTAATCCAAACAGATTGAAAAGGAGCTTTTTATATCTTACTTAAGTTTTCTGTACTTAAAGGTTTATGAATGAAATTTCCCTGTGTTGTACACTTCATGGATAGAATAGGATATAAGTCCATACACCTTCAGTGTAAGTCATACATTCTAGCGCTTGTTATTATTCTTTGTTTCATTCAAATTCCTCCACCTTTTGGCCCTTAATGCGAACTGCCAGAGTTGTCAGCTTTATTGCTCCTGATTCCAAACAGATTCCATGGGAACAGTTAATATCTTAGTGTAACTTCTCTGTACTTTGATGTTTAGTGATCAAATCTCTCTCTGTTGTACACTTCATGGAGTACAATAGGATATCCATCTCACCTCCAGCTTTTAATGCAAATTGTGCACGTTTTCAGTAAGAATACTCCTGAATCCAAACAGACTCAAAAGGAGCATTTTTTCATATGCCTTTAAAAACAGGACCAAAACTTGTAAAGATAATGGACCAGGATAACACCTTCACACCCTATACAATAATTAACTCAAAATGGATAAAAGATGGAAAGTGAGGACAGCAACCGTAAAATACATAGAAGAAAACCTGGGCAACCCTTCATGAATTTCACCTCAAAAATCCATTTGGGGAAACAACTATGGCTGGCAAAAAAATAAAGGAAAATACTAACAGCTGGGACTATATAAAACTAAAAAATTTCTGTTTAGCGAAAGTGACAAACAAAACAAAAAGAAACCCAACCAACTGGGAGAAAATTTTTGTCCTCCAGACAAGTGACAAGATTCTGATAACAAAGATCCACAAAGAGCTCCTATAGCTCAACAAAATAAAGCAAAAAAAAGCAAATAATGGGGAGAACAGTAAAAAGACACTTCACCAAAGAGGAGATTCCGATGGCTAATAGGGTGAAGTTTATATCTTACTGTAACTTCTCTGTACTTTGACGTTTAGAGATGAATTCTCTCTATATAGAGTACACTTCATGGAGTAGAATAGGATACTAGTCCATCTCAATCCCAGGCCTTAAGTCATGATTTCTAGCACTTGTTACTAACCCTTTTGTCATTGCAATTCCTGAGAATTTCGGCCTTTAAAGTGAATTGCCAGCATTTCAGGGACAGCTCTCTTAAATCCAAAAGACTCAAAATGAGCTGTTTATATCTTACTTAACTTTTCTGTACATAGATGTTTATGGATCAAATTTTCCTATGTTGTACACTTAATGGAGTATAGTAGGATATAAGTCCATCTCACCCCCAGATTGTAAGTTAAATTCTAGCACTTGTTATTAACGTTTGTTTCATTCAAATTATTGCTGATTTCGGCCTTTAGGCGAAATTCCATCGTTTTCAGCAAGAACACTCCTGAATCCAAACAGATTGCAAAGGAGCTGTTTATATCCTACTTAATATTTTTGTACTTTTATTTTAGAGATGAATCTCTCTACGTTGTATACTTCATGGAGTAGAATAGGATATGGTCCATCTCACCTCAGCTCTAAAGTTGATTTTCACACTTGTTCTTAACCCTTTTTCATTCAAATTCTTGCTGCCTTAGGCCTTTCAGGCCATTTGGACTCTTTCAGCGAGAACGCTCCTGAATCCAATCAGACTCCACAGGGTGCCGTATATATCTTTCTTTATCATCTCTGTATTTTGATGTTTACAGATGAAATCTCTCTATGTTGTACACTTCATGGAGTAGAATAGGATATAAGTCCATTTCACCCCCAGCTCTTAAGTCATGATTTCTGGCACTTGTTATTAACCCTTGTTTCATTCAGATTCTTGCATGGCAGCCTTTACATTGAATTTCCAGCATTTTCAGCCAGAACACCCCTGAATCTAAACAGATCCAGAGGAGCTGTATATGTCTACTTAGCTTTTCTGTATTTTGTAGTTTAGTGATGAAGTCTCTTTATGTTGTCCATATCATGGAGTCGAATAGCCTATAAGTCCATATCACTTCTAGCTCTTTAGTAATTATTTCTAGACTGGTTATTAATCATTTTTCATTCAAATTCTTGCTGATTTTGCCTATTAAGGTGAACTGCCAGAGTTGTCAGTGAGAATGCTCCTGATTCCAAACAGATTCCAATGGAGCAGTTTATATCTTACTGTAACTTCTCTGTACATTTATGTTTAAAGATGAATTCAGAATCAATGTGATAAAAGCACTCAAAGAGGCCAAGGAATAGGGGGAACAAAGGGAAAGCAAAATTAGAGAAGCTATCAATGAATTAAGAGAAGTATTAGAAAAATATAAAAAAGAATGCAGCAAAATGAACAATATCATCAACGAAAAAATAAACGAAATCGAAACCCTAAATAAGAAACTGCAGGAGATGCAAGGCATAAGAGGAACAACAGAGGAACTCAAAAATGCAGGGAAGAGTCAGGAAAGCAGACTAGAAGAAATAGAAGAAAGAATCAGCACACTAGAGGATACAGAAGTAGAAAGAAAGAGAGAGAAAAGCAAAGTCAGAAAACAGAAGAAATAATCAGAGATCTCTCAGATACCCTAAAGAAAACAAACATAAGATTAATTGGAATATGAGAAGGTGAAGAGAAAGAAATAGGACCTGAAAGGTTCTTCAATGAAATAATGGAGGAAAACTTCCCAAACCTGAAGAAAGAAATAAATTAGACATACAAGAAGCAAAAAGGACACCAAACTACTTTAATGAAAGAAGAAACGCAGCAAGACACATCATAGTAAAACTTACAAAAGCTAAAGATAAGGAGAAAATTATGAGAATAACAAGAGAGAGGAAACAGAAAACATACAAAGGAAAACCGATCCGACTGTCTTCAGATTTCTCAGAAGGGACACTCCAAGCAAGGTGAAAATGGCACCATATCTTTAAAATACTCCAAGACAAAAACTGCCAACCAAGAATACTCTATCCAGCAAAGCTGTCCTTCCTTTATGAAGGTAAAACCAGAACTTTCCCAGACAGATATCGGGAATTGTTATTAACACTTGTTTACTTGTTCATTCAAATTTCTGTGGATTTAGGCATTTCTAGAGAACTGGCTGCGGTTTAAGGGAATATACTGCTGAATCCAAACAGACTCCAAAGTGTGAAGTTTATATCTTACTGTAACTTCTCTGTACTTTGATGTTTAGTGATGAAAAATACCTGTGTTGTACACTTCATAGTAGAAAATTAGATCAGTCCATCTCACCTGCAGGTCTTTAGTCTTGAGTTCTAGCACTTGTTATTAACCCTAGTTTCATTCAAATTCCTTCACGTGTCTCACTTTAGGGTGACTTCCCGCATTTTCCGCCAGAACACTCCTGACCAAACAGACTCCAAAGGAGCTATTTATCTCTTATCTAACTTTTCTGTATTTAAATGTTTATGGATGAAATTTCCCTATGCTGTACACTTCATGGAGTAGAACAGCATGAAAGTCCATGTCTCCTCCAACTTCTACGTCATAAATTCTCGCACTTTTTATTAACCCTTGTTTCATTCAAATTCCTGTGGATTTTGTCCCCTACAGTGTACTGCCAGAGCTATCAGCTAGAATGCTCTTAATTCCATACAGATTCCAAGGGAGCAGTTTATATCTTACTGTAACTGCTCTGTATGTTGATGTTTAGAAATGAAAGTAGAATAGGGTATAAGTCCATCTCACCACCAGTCTTAAGTAATGATTTGTGGCACTTTTATTAACCCTTGTTTCATTCAAATTCCTGCAATTAAGTCTTTTCAGGTCAACTGGCAGTGTTTTCATCGAGAACACTCCTGAATCCAATGAAACTCCAAAGGGTGCAGTATATATCTTTCTGTAACTTCTCTGTACTTAAATGTGTAAGATAAAATCTATCAGGTGTCAAATAGAATGTAAGTCCATATCACCTCCAGCTTTTAAGTCATGATTTCTAGCACTTGTTATTAAACCTTGTTTCATTAAAATTCTGCATGTGTCGGAGTTTAGGGTGAACTTCCATGATTTTCAGCCAGAATGCTCCTGAATCCAAACAGACTCCAAAGTAGCTGTTTATATCTTACTTAAACAGCTTTCTGTACTTTGATGTTAAGAGATGAAATCTCTCTATGTTGTACACTTCATGGAGTAGAATAGGATATAAATCCATATCACCTGAGGTCTTAAGTCATGATCTAGCACTTTTTATTACAACTTGTTTCATTCAAATTCCTGGGAATTTCAGCCTTTAAGTCAAATTGCCAGCGTTTTCAGTGAGAATACTCCTGAATCCAAACAGATTCAAAATCAGCTGTCTATATCTTACTTAACTTTTCTGTACTTAGATGTTTAGGGATGAAATTTTCCTATGTTGTGCACTTCTGGAGTAGAATAGGATATACATCCATCTCACCTCCCAATCTAAGTCATAATTTCTAGCCCTTGTTATAATCCCATGTCATTCAAATATCTGTGGATTACAGCCTTTCAGGCAATCTGCCAGTTTTTTCATCAAAATGCACCTGAAGTCAAACAGACTCCAAAAGAACCATTTATATCATATTGTATTATCTCTGTATTTTGAGGTTTAGGGATGAAATCTCGCTATGTATACACTTCATGGAGAAGAATAGGAAATATCCATCTCACCTCCAACTCTTAAGTCATGATATCTAGCATTTCTTGTTAAACCTTGTTTCATACAAATTCCTGTGGATTTGGTCATTCAGGCAAACTACCTGTGTTTTCAATGAGAAGGCTCCTGATTCCAAACAGACTCCAAGGGAGCAGTTTATTATATCTTACTGCAACTTCTATGTACTTTGATGTGTGCAGATGATCTCTCTATGCTGTAGACTTCATGAAGTAGCATAGGACATAATTCCATCTCACCTCCAGGTCTTAAGTCATGATTTCTAGCACTTGTATTAACCTTGTTTCTTTGAATTTCCTGCATATTTCACAATACGTGAACTTCCAGTGTTTTCAGCCAGAACCTCCCTGAATCAAAACATAATCCAAAGGAGCTGTCTACATATTACTTAACTGTTGTGTACTTTGATGTTTAGAGTCAAATCTCTCTATATTGTACACTTCAAGGAGTAAAATATGATACCAGTCACTCTCACCTCCAGCTCTTACTTCATGACTGTAGCACTTGTTATTAACACTTGTTTAATTCAAATTCCTGCAGTGTTTAGCCTTTCAGGCGAAGTGGTAGTGTTTTCAGCAAGAACCCTCCTGTATCCAATCAGAAACCAAATGATGCAGTTTATATCTTACTGTAACTCCTTGTACTTTGATATTTAGAGATGAAATCTCTCTGTGTTGTTCACTTCGTTGAGTAGAATAGGATATAAGTCCATTTCACCGCCAGGTCTTAAGTCATGATTTCTAGCACTAGTATTAACCATAGTTTCATTCACATTTTGCCTTTTTCGGCCTTTTATGCGAACTTCCAGGGTTTTCAGCCAGAACACTCCTGAATCTAAACAGACTCCAAAGGAGTTGTTTATATCTTACTTTTCTGTACTTTGATGTTTAGAGATGAAATCTCTATGTTGTACACTTCATGAAGTAGAATAAGAAATCTAATTCTCTCACCTCCAGCACTTAAGTCATGATTTGTAGCACTTCTTAATTTCCCTGGATTCATTCAAATTCCTGCAGATTTTGGCCTCAGGCAAACAGCTTCCTTTTTTATTGAGAGTGATTCTGATTCCAAAATACGCCAAAGGAGCTGTTTATATCTTACAGTAACTTCTCCATACTTTGGTGTTAGAAATGAAAATCTCTATGTTGCACACTTCATGGAGTAGAATAGGATAGCAGTCCATCTCATCTCCAGCTCTACAATTTCACAATTTCTAGCACTTCTTATTAACCCTAGTTTTCATTCAACATCCTGCAGATTTCAGCCTTTCAGGCGAACTGAAGCATTTTCAGCGAGAATACTCCTGAGTCCAAGAGAATCCTAAGTAGCAGTTTATATCTTACTGTCACTTCTCTGTACGTTGATGTTTATAGGTGAAGTCTTTCTTGTTGCACACTTGATGGGTTTAGCATAGGAAACATTCTATCTCACCTCCAGCTCTTACAATTCTTGATTTCTAGCAATTCTTAGAAATCCTTCTTTTCATTCAAAATCCTGTGGATTTCGGCCTTTCAGGCGATCTTCCAGCATTTTCAGCGAGCTCCTACATGCTGTGGAGTCAAGAACTGTCTCAGATGATTCAGGGTGCAGAATTTTGGTAAACTCCAAGCTCATATTCGACTTCAGATGTTTGGATATGGGTGTGGTTTCAATGTTGACTCTGAACCTGATAGGGTAGTGTCAACTCAGAGTGTTCTGGAGGAGTTATGAGCACACCAGTCACCAGCGCAAACATTTTCTATGTCAGATTTTCAGATTACTACTCTCCCCCCACCTCTTGTTTGTCCTTCCAGGAGACCTACATTGGATGAGAGGTTTCTGTTTGTCTTCTGCTGTGAGGGGAGGAGTGGGGGTGGTGGCAGGGAGCCAAGTTCTTCCTGCCCACAAACAGGTCATCGTCTTGAAAGGGAAATAAGTGTACCAATAAACATCAGTGAAGTAACTCCAGAAATTGGGTCAAACTGATTTCTTCTATGGTAGGCTCAGGAAAGACAATGTATTTTTGCCTGTGGAACCACTGGCTCATGTTGCTGGGGTGCCATTGACTCAAGCAATCCCCAGCCTCAACTTCTCAGGTAACTGATAACTATGCACGTCACCACTCCTAGCTAATTTTTTGGAACAGGTCTCACTACAGGTCCCAGGCGAGATTTGAATCATGATCCCTAGCTCCAGCTGCTTCATAGGCTAAAGCTTACAGGCATTAGCCATTGTGCCCAGCCTTGGCTTTTGTGTATCAATGGTAAAGATGATCAGTGTAAACGTTAATGAACCATCTGTGGTCTGCTACCTAGGGAGAGAACCAGCAAAAGTGTATCTACTTAGAGTTCAAGGTAAAGGCATTGTTAATGTAACTGCCTGCAGTTGCTTTGTAGAGAGAGAAGCAGGCATAGGTGTGTCTACTTAAGTTAAAGCTCAGTGCCAATGAACAGATTGGAGCCTGCTTTATAGAGAGAAGCAGGCAGAGGTGTTCAAGGTTAAAGGTAAAGGTTAAAGGTGAATGGCCTGTTTGTAGCCTGCTTTGGAGAGGGATTCAGGTCTGTATGTGTTACAGTTAAAGTCAAAAAGTCTTCGGGTTGCCATGTTTCACTATGATTGTAATGTATCCTCTTATATTTATGCTAATGACAGTAAGGTTAACACAGTAACTTTGATATCACAACCACCTTTTGCATTAATCCCAGTAAATGTAACTAATGAATGATATCATGATGCTGGGTGGTTAGCTCTTAAGAAATTGCATCATTGTTAGCCAGAACTTAGAGAGCTGTAGGCATTATTATAATGGGAATTATAGCTTTAATACTGCTCTTTTAGAAGGAACCAACCATATCTACTGTAGCTCTTACACAAGAAATGCAAACTGTTTCCTATGTAAATGCTTTAGCCACATTAATTATAAATTGGAAGCTAGGTTATCAGTCTCATATAATACCATCCTAATGTTAGCAGTTCAAGCTTTGCATATTCAAACTAATTTAAAGTGTCATGCAGAATATGCTCATGTATGTGTTACTAACGTTACTTATACTGAATCCATTTTGGTTGGAATAGGGTTAAAAGGCATCTTCTTGTGCTTGAATGTTAAAAGCCTGAATAATAAATTGAGCAAATTTGGTATAGCACTCCCTTGATTTAGGAGATAAGCAGTTCCCTCCCTACAGGACACCCCTTCCCTCCGCAAAAGAAAACAAATTGATAACCCCTCATATGGCCTTATGTTATTTTAGGTAACTTTATGGTTAGCCTCATTGTAAACTTAAAGTGTGCCTCTAACAGGTGCCCCATATTTTACATTTCTTTGACTTTGAATAGGAATGCAAATGTATTACTTAGACTGTAAGACAATATAAAAGGACTTAACTGGTGAACAAAGCGGTGCACTGAGTCTCCCTTGACTCTGGACTTGGTAGCCCTCAGCTAAGCTTTCCTAATAAGCTTTTTTGTCCTTGTCTTCCTGTGTCTGGGGTGTTTGTGCTGAGCCGTGTTTGATTCAGGGCTGAACACTTGGTGTATGGTCACATTCTAATTTATCCTTTGATTTGCTTGAGTTGCATATATATATTTTAGACACGCATAATACACCTCATTTGTCATATGATATTGATGGAGCTGTCCAGGACATTGCTGCTCAGGTAGCCAAACTGACTCCTCATTGGTCTGATTTCCTCAGATGGATAAAATCTATTATTCCTGTAGTATGACTTCTTTTGCTAATGATATTGTTTGCCCTTTATCATCTGTATCCTGTTGCAAACTTTAAATGCAATGTCAGTTGAACTCCATCACCTTAAGGCTTGCCATTCAAAACTCCTCTGAGCACTGGCTTGCCAATGACAGGTAAGATTCGGAGCACTCAGTGATCAACCTAAGACAGGGCTTGCAAATAGCCGCATTTGTTTGTCTCCATGACTGGTCAGACACTGAAGGGGTTCTGAACAAACTGAGACAGGCATAGTAGTGATGGGTAGCAGAGAGTTTGGACTGGGTCTCACATTAAGCACCACCAAAGTAAGCGGTGTCTCCTCCCCTAATGGCACAGGCAGCTCCCTCCTCCCAAGGAAAACAGATTGCTGCTCCTGCCTGGTAGATAACCCAGCACATGTGCTGTAAATTTAATGTATGTGTCTAAATATGTCTGCCATGTTTTACCTCTGCTTGGTTTTGGAATAAGGATGCAAATGTGTAATCTGAGCTTCACAAAATGATACAAAAAGACCTGCAAATGAGCAGTCGGTGTGCGAGTCTCCCTTGACTCAGTAGCCTTCAGCTGAGCTTACCTAATAAAATATTTCTTTATCTTCCCGTGTCTGGGGTGTTTGTGCCAAGCCATGTTTGATTCAGGGCCTAACATTTGGAGGTTTCACCAAGATCCATACATCTCAGCCACTGTGGCCGGCACAACCCCCTATCTTTCTCTTGAGAATGAAAGTGGTGTGTGTGTGTGTGTGTGTGTGTGTGTGTGTGCCTATCCAGTAACTGTTTTGCCCCCAAGGCTTCAGCTATGGGGGTCTGAGTGAGTTCTAACCCTCGATTTCTTAAATTCCATAAAGGCTTGTGGAGATTTGTATCTGAGAGACAAAACCATCCCAGGGATTTGTACTGGGTCATCCATGCTAAGGAATTTTTAATACTCTTTTGGGGGTAAGGCACTCACTGTCCCCTTTCCTGGAATCTGAGATTTGGACATGCTTTTCCCTCTCCCTCACTCTGGTACGAAGAACTCACCAAAACTTTGAGGTGATCTGAAAAGAGTCCCTGCACATGAAAGCACCTGATTTTAGGTTCTGAGTGAGTAAGTTGCAGACTGCATTTTAGGTTTTGTTAAAGCATCCTTTTTTTTTTGCTGAGCCCTCTTCTGGGAACACTGGAGGCAGCTGTCATTCCCAGAGGGCAGGGTGCTCCGAGAAGTTTGTGGCAGCCCTGGGATGTAATGGGGTGTCCCAATACAAAAGGTAAAATTTAGATTGTTTCCTGTTTCTGCTTTTGTTTTGGCTGTCTTATTTGTTGTTTTTGTTCTGTTTTAGGTTTTGTCCTTTGTTGTTTTGTGTTTGATTTTTAATAACAGCCACACGCGACAGAAAATATCACTTCTGGATGCTCCGTTTAACTTTATTTCTGGTCATTCTAAGTTCTTCCAGGAAAAAAGCCATCTGGAAAATAAGGTTGAAGTGGTTTCCTTAAAGTGTTAACCCTATGCCTTCCAGGTTGTCAGCTGTATGATAAAAATGTACCTTATTCAATAGTTCCTGCCTCTGTTTTAATTGGTCTTGGGTGAGGCAGGGCAGGGGGCCTGGGCTCTGGTCAGGATGACTCCCTAGCAGCTGCCAGGTGATTTCACCTGGGACTCATCCATGCCAGATTCCAGCACCTCCTGTTGCTCTCACCCATCAAATTTCATCATTACATTTTTGTTCTGCTGCCCAGGTTTTCGATCTTTTTTCTCTGTTTTAGGGATTCTTGCTGTTTACTTCAGTTTTGGCTTTCAGGTTTGGCAAGTGTGACTGCTGATTTAAGAAGCCTTGCTTTGATGTGGTCTGTCTCAGACCTCTGTCTGAGTATTTTGGTCTTGTTTGGTTTGTTTTAGGGCTCTTATTAAAATGGGGGGTGATAGAACCCCCATTCCTGGTATCAGACTCTTGGGATGTATTCTTGCAAACTGGTTTAAGTTATGTTTATGACCCCAGAAAGATATTGATAGAGTACTGTGATATTATTTGGCTTATGTATGTACTGGGGTCTGAGGAAATGACCTCTTTATGTCACTCCAACCTATCTCATTGCTTTACAATTAATTTTATATTGTAAAACTTTGAAAAGTATGCAGACTCTTTAAATAAGTAAACAACAACAACAAAAAGCAGGCACTGTGCCAGGGAGGGTAAAGTAGCCATTTGAAAATGTGTTTAGGGACATTCAAATAGTTTTACGGTTCTAAAATCTCTTTGTGATTGGTTTTCCCTCCTGTTTCTCATATTCTCCACTCCCAGGGCAGTTGTGTTGGATTCACAGCTCTTATCACAGAGTTTCTCTACTTTTTGCCTTGGTTTTGGATCTTGTTAGTCTCTTAAATTTTACTGTTTTTGTGCTACTCTCCTAAGTGTTACTGTCCATATCTTCAGAAAAAAATGTTTTGGTTAGCCATTTTGTGATTTACTGCCCTGTCTCCTGGAGTGCACTATCTGTGATGACCCATGTGCCCTAGTACATAGTAACTTATCTTTAGACTTTTATGGTGCTGCACATCAAGATTTGGTTTTAAAAAGTTATCCTTTAATGATTTTTTAAAAAAAAATGGGTTTAGAAAAGGCAGATGCTACCAAGAGGACAGAGTTGCAGGCCGCAACCCCAGCACTGTCAAATGAAAGCCCTGCTTCCGTTTATTCTGGATGAAGAAAAAAATTAATTAAATAAAAAGAGGTTTAAAATGGTGTTCCCATCTTAATATAACAAAGTACTCATTTTACTGTGAGTGCTGCACAACCCCAGTAGGGCAATACCAACCGAGAAGATTTGCCCTGGATGTAAAAACTGCTTCCATGATAGAAAAAGAAGAGGAAAACTACTTTATTGCCCAGTCACATCAGGAAGTACACCCATGCTGTGATCAGGAAATGCCTACTGCTCTATCGAAGCTGAGGCTAGCTCCCGAATACAGGTTTAGTTTAAGACCTTATAAAATAATCTATGGACAGCCATTGCATAGTAAATTCAGACTCAAGCCAGAACCTCAATATGGGCAGTATTGAAGTGCAGGTATTGATACCATTAATGTGCCTAAAAAAAAAAACAAAGAAAGAAAACAAAAACAGTTTTTTGGGTTTTTATTTTAAATGGCTTACATAGGATAAGGGGACTTTTTGGGGCAAACCTCAGGTGGCAAAGAAGAAATCTATCACTTTGAGGGTGTGTAGACTTTGATTTTTTTATAAAAAAGAGAGAGCTAAAAAGGAAAGGATCAGAGACAGGAGGGAGAAACTTGGGGGAAAGAGAGACATGAAAATGGTAGGCAGGTAAGAGTAGCGACAATGACCAGGCTGGGCAGAAGCCCCCTGGAAGAGTGAGCTGGTGGTGGCAAGAAGCCATGGTGGCCAGCAGAAAAGTAGCTGGTGTGAAGAGTTTGGCATTGTAACAAGGTGGCATAGTAAACTAGTACCTGGAGATGGCCAGAAATTTGGAAAGCTGATTTGTGTATCAGCAACTGAAAAAAAAATTGAAGAGCCTTGTAGAAGCGGAGCAGCAGCTCAGAGTGCTAGAGAGAGAGGAGGCAAAGAGAAGATGTTGGAGAAAGACTGGATTTTGCAAACTGCCTGCCTTTCAGGTTTGGAGGGGCAAAAGAACGCTGTCATGGACATGTGTCTTTGGGACTTTTAAAACTAAAATGGTGACTGGGGTAAGATAATTACCATTTGTGGCATTGAGGACTCTTTTTGCTTTCCCTGTTATAGTCCCTTGTTAGCAAACCCCGTTGTTGAACTGCATTTCACTGGCAATTGCTAGGAGCCAATGGTGCACAGGCGGCATTTCGAATGTGGCTTGTTGATTAGAGGCTTCTGCCCTTTTGAACCCGATTTCAATACATTTGTTAAAATTCTGCTCTTTAGAGTTCCTGTACATTCATTCAAACTGAATTATTAGATTCTACTAAAAACCTGAAAAACAACAACCCAGCAGCTCATTTAGCTTAGTTGTAGACTAGCCTGTGGGAACTACACCTGGTGACCCCAATAGCAGTCAAGATGGAATCAAGCCTTGAATCCACCATACTAAAGTTGAAAAGGCGCCAAAAAAAAGGAAAAAAAGAGATCAATTTCAAGAGAGTAAAAAGACTTAAAGTTAATTTAAAAAAAGACAATAATATTTATCCTTATGCTAATGACTTGTTCTTATCCCTCCAGGGGACAGTGTACCATTCAGATAGGATAAAAAGTTTTGGATGTAGTTGGTAAAACATGTTCTGTATGTCTCTGATTTTTGCCTTGCAGATGGAACTTATGTTGACTAGATCTTGACATCATGCCTAGAGGGATGTATACTCCCCTGGAGAACATGTAAAGTCATACATCCTTTCATTATTTAGACAAGCCTATTGAAACAAGAGGACTTTTTGACTTTGAAACACATACAGACCTGCCTTTTTTTTTTAAATCAGGCTACAAGCAGTTACATTGGCATTTACCTTTAACTAGCTACACCCATTTGCCAGCTTCTCTTTATTTGAAGCGGGCTCTAAACAGTTTACATAAACAATTGTCTTTAACAAAGTTGACACACCTATGCCTGCTTCTTTCTTTAGGAAGCAGTCTACAATTCACTGTTTACTTTTAATCTTTAACTTAACTTTGAGCACATCACTAATGTACTTGCCTACTATTGATGTGCAAACATAAGCTACCAGCTTCTCTCTGCTTTTTTTCTTTTTTAAGAAAAAATTAAAAACAGTTTAAAATCTTTTTTTTTTACTATTTCTAGCCTTTTAACTAAAATACTAAACCAATGCAAGACTATTACTGCAGACTAATTTAACTAACAAAGTGCTTTTCTAATTGTTATTATAACTACATAGGAAACATGCCAGAAAAACTCTGATTACTTTCACATTGCCTAAAACCTTTTTCAGCATTGTCTAAAGATCTTTCACCAGATTGCCCAGAAATTTTCAGTTTTTCAGTCCTGACCATCTCACCAAAATTAGCCAGTCAGAGTTCCTCCCCATGTGTTTAAAGACTTCTTTTTTGGGGGGGAAGAAGGGGGCTGCTTCTTTAGCTTGATCCTCCTGAAAGTGGGTATATGGAAGACTTTTTACCTTTGTGAGTTAAACACCATACAGGCCTGCTTCTCTCTATGAAGCAGGCTACAAGCAGGTTATTTAATTTTACCTTGAGGTCACCACACCTAGGCCTGCTTCTCTCCCTATGAAGCAGGCTACAAAGCCATTCACATTAACAATTGCCTTTATCTTCTATACTAGATACACCTATCTGCTTACTTCTCTCTACAAAGCAGGCTACACACTCTTCATTAACATTTACATTGATCACCTTTACCATTGATATGCAAAACCCAGCCAGCTGCTCTCTGCTTTCAGCTCCAAAAACTGCAGAAAAAAACTTAAAAACACAGTTTTAACTTTGTGGGTTCTTTTCATCATCCCCAGCCTTCTCAACCAAAATACCAAACCAATGCAAGACTATTAGTGCAGACTAATTTACCTAACAAAGTGATTATTTTAATTATCCAAATAACTACAAAAGAAACATGTAAGGAAAACTCCGATTACGTTAACATTGTCCAAAACCTTTCTCAGCATTGTCCAAAGTCTTTTCCCAGATAGCCCAAAAATCCTCAGTCTCTCAGTCCTGATCATCTCACCAATGTCAGCAGTTAGAGTTCCTGTCCACGTGTTTGAAGACATCTTTCTTTGGGGCGCTCCTTTGGCGTCCTCCACCTTGTCTTCCATGCTGCCTTCTCTTGTCGTCTTCAGGTAGTGGGAACTTCATGGTACTGGACCCAGTCAAGTTCACTTTCTTTTCAGGCCTAACTTTTGCATGGCCTCTTGCAGACACAAGTTAAACTCAGCGAAACAAACTCCAACGTGGGGTTTAAATCTGCAAATTCCTTAAGTGCATTCAGCACACATGCTGCCAGCCTGGGCCAGCCAATACTGGCAGGCCACAGATGGCCGCATGGCTAACCTCATATGGATCACATCTTTACTCTACAACATGGCCGATTTCAATCTCTCTGCCACTGACTATCTTTATCTGATCTCCATATTGCCTCTCCATCCAAATTCGAATCCTTCTCTTTTTTTCCACACCCTATGAATAACCTGATTTCTCACCTCCAGGAAACCTGTTTCACCTTGACCATTTCACTTTTCTCCCCCTGCGTCTCCCTGAAAGGAAATTCCAACTAAGATCATTCTTACATTTTAACATCTGTCCTTGAAATCTACAATTGAACAGGACACAATGGGGGGAAGGGTAGTGCACCCTATCATTCCTTGTCTTCCAGATATCTTTTATTTGTTGTTTTCAAGTAGCAGGTCCTTTATGGTACTGGACTCAGCCAAGTTCACTTTCTTTTCAGGCCTGTCTTTTACACGGCCTCTCACAGACACAAGTTAAACTTAGCATAACAAACTCCAACATGCAGTTTAAATCTGAAAATTTGGAAATGCTGTTAGCACACATGCTACTAGTCCAGGTCAGCCAAGGGTTGCAGCTCCCCAGGTCCTGGCCAAGTCCACAAGGCTCACATCTTTACTCTACAAATTGGTCGATACCCATCTCTCCTCCATTGAACTTCTCTCTCAATACAGTCTCCATATTGGCCTCTGATACCTCTCTTTGCTTTCATACTCTTTGTATATCCTGATTTCCCGCCTTCCAGGAACCACCTCTGGACCATTCCACTTCTTCCTCCCTCCTGCAAATCCTTGAAGGGAAATTCCAACTAAGGTCATTCTCACATTTTAGCATAACTGTCTTTGAAATCTGCAATCTTAAACAGGAGACAATGGGTGGGGTGTAGCACAATGGCTGACTTTAATTGGGGGCAAGTCGTAAATTTAAAAAATTGTTCATGTTAAATTGGTAAAGGTGTCACGTGCCAAAGAATATGTTTCTTTCTCAGGATGTAAGCAGAAGTTGCCAGAATCTAAATGAAAAAGATGATATGACCCTGTTCATATGAAATGTGTTTCTTTTGGCTTACTCCCTTAGGATCCTATTGGATAAAGTTAGGAGACTCAAGACATTTTCTACCAGTCTCTCCATAAATTAGAAATAAAAATAGTTACAAAACCTAGAGGGATTTAAGGAACAGCTTTCATCTGAGCTAGTTCAGATGTCCCAAAAATTATTTACTTAAAGAAATACCCCCCAAAAAACTAAAATAATGACTAAAAAGATGGTCAAGATAACTGAAAATTAAATGGCCCTGTATGCAATTGTAAAGTTACAAATAGTATTGTCTATGTTGAAGGAAAGACTGTATATGTAAGTCAGAGAAAAAAACTAAAAATAAACTGTAAAACCAAGAGAGGAGAGAGAGAGAAGGGAGATTGAGGGAGAGAGAGAAGGGAGAGATAAGAGAGAGAAGAGAAAAAGAGAGAGAAGGAGAGAGGAGAGAAGAGAAAGATAAGAAAAAGAGAAGAGAGAGAAGAAAAAGAGAGAGAGTGAACATGTTACTTGGTATAGGAGAGTTAAGTGAGTCATGCAGAGGAAACCGATCAAAAAAAAAGTGATGACCAGAAAAATAAAAAGAGGGTCCTTAAAAGCGGCTGGAATTTGGAGCCAGAAAAATGTCAGTTGTGGCCAAAAGGCAACAAAGTCCAGTGCAAACCTAGGACTGCTTAAATTTAGTGGCAGATGAGACTTAGGATCCAACATCTGCTTCAGAGACTAGTCCTGCCAAGCCTTTGTACTCAAACACAGGGGCCAGGACTCCCCTGGGAAGGGTCCAAAGCCAAAGAGAAGGTCTTTGAAACTATTAAGGCAGCTCTAACTAAGACCTCTGATGCCAACAGGCCATCCCATCTCTATGTGGATATAAACAAGGACATAACTAAGAAAGTGTTGTCCTCTCAAAAAGATTGGACGTTGTTGCGGCTGGATGGTCTGCTTGTTTCTGGGTGATTGCAGGATGTTGGGGCAAGACCTGTGCATCGTAAAACCCTATGTGATTGAGTCTCTTCTTAGGAACACTTCTCAGGGTGGCTCTCCAATGCCCACATCACTCATTGCCTGGGCCATCCAGCCCCTCTTCAGGAGTCACGTTTGAGGGACTGTGGTGGCTACCTTGGAATGAACTGTTTAGGTACAGACCTTAGGCCATGGTATGTTGACACAGAGGGTTAAATTCATAGCTTTGGCCCAGGTCTCAGATAATAGGAAAAAACAAACTGCCAATATTCACGTTGAGAGCAAGTATGTCATTAAGATCATGTATGTTCATAGAATGCTCTATAAAAAGAAGGGACTCTTAACATCAGGGAGACAGGACATTAAAAAGGAAAAAAGTCCGGGGCCTACTACTAGCCATCCTGCTGCTTGTAAAGCTGCCTTAAGAATAGGGGTGGCAATGGAAATTTTGCCAGCTCTGCCTCTACCATAAACACACCTGCCTCCTCTGCCCTACCACTCTATGGAAGGATTCTGAATGGCCAGCCTGGACGCAGAGATGGACACATATAAATGGCACAATGGATCAGAGGATCCTATGGCCAGAGACACTGGGAGGATGCTAATCCATCGGATCTAAAAAGCACCACCTGAAAACTACAAGGTATATATATAAAAGGACTCTGTCAGCTGGTATGTGGCTCATGCACAGGTAAACCAAGCGGCATATTCTAGAGGCCCCGGAGTTATGTACAGAGGAGCCCATGGAAAATGGACTTTGCTAAAGTCAAACCAGGTTTCAATGGTATTGCCATTGATTAAGTTTTGCAAATATTTTTCTGAGACAGGTAGAGGCTTTTCCTACCCAAAATGAGATGGCTCAGATAACTGTTAAAATGTTAATCCAAATGATAGTTCATTTCAGCTTACCAACTGCTATTGGTTCTGGAAATGGCCTGGCTTTCATAGCCCAAATAATGAACTCAGTATCCCAGCATTGCAAATTAAGTAGAGTTTGCATTATGCTTACCAACCACAAAGCTGGGGCAAGGGAAAAAATTAATTAATCGCACTTTTATGATATTGGCTAAATTGCTTATAGAGACTAGCAGAAAAAAATTAAGGAGTCTTCTTTCCTTTGTGCTCTTGCAAGTAAGATGTACACATTATGTTTATGGTTTTATTCCCTTTAAAATCCTGTTTGGTAATCACCCTCCCTCCATAAGTTGCAGACTAAGGTTATGGTTGTTAACCATTCCCTTCTCCAGCCCCTGCAGGCATTACAACTTGGACTCATCCAATTGCCTGGGAGGTTTTTGAAGACTCCAGCAAGCCTGAAAACATTCTTCCTCACCCTCACCTGGGTGACTAGTGTGGACTGGTCCTCTAACCGCTGTGGCAGCAACAGTGGGGAATGGGCAATGGACTCTGAGAGCAAGCAGGGGGAGGCATAGAGAGAGGGGAAAGGAGGTACCATTCCACAGCACCAGGTGGTCGAGCTGGTAAGCAATTCCTATCTGGGTTGTGAGGTGCTAAAAGCCTCCATGGAATATGTGACCTCTGTCTTTTTAACAGTGCAGAGGAGTGGTCCTCTGGGTACCTGCCCATTGCTTCTGAAGAGTCAATGAGTTGATAAGTTGACTCAAAAGTTAAAAAAAATTTTTGTCGGTATAAAAACAACTATTTGAGATCCTGGGGTACTTAAATGTCCCAGAGGATTCAGTCTGATGACCTCATCTTCTCCCAAAAAAGGGGGGGAATGATGGGAAGCAGAGAGTTTGGACTGGGTCTCACATTAAGCACCAACAAAGTAATCAGTGTCTCCTCCACTAATGGCACAGGCAGCTCCCTCCTCCTAAGGAAAACAAACATTCTGATGGGCTTCTCTTAGTTTTTTTCTGTTGTCTCTTTGGCTGTACAAAAGTTTTTTAATTTGATATAGTCCCATCTGTTTATGTTTTCCTTCATTCTTTTGCTATCTGTAGATGTTTCTAGAAAGGGATTCTGAAATGTAATTCATGGAGAGTTTTGCCCAGGTTTTCTTCTATGGATGTTATGGTTTGGGGTCTGACATTTAAGTCTTTTATCCATTTTGAGTTTGTTTTTGTGCATGGTGTGAGGATGATGTCTTGTTCCATTTTTTGGCAGGTTTTAGTCCGATTTTCCTAGCACTGTTTATTGAAGAGACTATCTTTATTCCAATGTAAATTTTCCCTCCTTTGTCAAATATTGGTTGACTATACATGTGTGGTTTTATTTCCGGGCACTCAATTCTGTTCCATTGGTCTGCTTGTCTGTTGTACCAGCACCATGCTGTTTTAACTTTTATGACTTTGTAGTCTAACTTCAAGTATGGAATAGTTAGGCCTCCATTCTCTCTTTTGTTGGCTAGCAGGCCTTTTGATATTTGAGTCTTTTGCTATTCCATATGAACTTCTGTAATTGTTTTTCTATCTCTTTAAAGAATGTCGTTGGAATTTTATAGGGATTGCATTGAAGCTGTAGATTGCTTTGGGAAGGATGTTCATTTTGATGATGTTAATTCTTCCAGTCCATGAGCAGAGGATGTCTTTCCATTTCCTTATGTCTTCCTGTATCTCTTTTAGCAGCGTTTTAAAGTTTCCTTTGTATAGAAATTTCATGTGTTTTGTCAGGTTTATTCCCAGGTATTTAATTGCTTTGGGTGCGATGGTGACTTTTTAAATTTCTTATTCTTCTTGGTGTTTTGCATATAGAAAGGCTATTGACTTCTGTGTGTTGATTTTGTTATCAGCTACCTTACTCAATTACTTTATGTTTGCAAGAAGTGTTTCTGTAGATTTTTGGGGTTCTCTACATAAAGAATCATGTTATCTGCATATAAGGATAGCTTCAGTTCCTCTTTTCCTATTTGTATCCCTATTATGTATATATTTCTCTTGCCTTATTGCCCTGGTTAGAACTTCCAGTACAATATTAAAAAGTAGTGGAGAGAGTGGACATCCTTGCCTGGTTCCAGACCTTAATTGGAATGGTTTTACTTTTTCTCCATTTATGGTGATGTTTGCTGTAGGTTTGTCATAGATGGCTTTTATTATGTTGAGGTATGCTCCTTTGATCCCCAAATTTTACAAGGGTTTTTATCATAAATGGGTGCTGAATTTTGTCAAATGCTTTCTCTGCATCTATTGATATGATCATATGGTTTTTATTTTTCTTCTTGTTGATGTAGTGGATTATATTAATTGTTTTCCAGATGTTGAACCATCCTTGTGCCCCTGGGATAAATACCACTTGGTCATGGTGAATAATGCTTTTTAAGCATCGGTAGATTCTATTTGCTAGGATTTTGATTAAAATTTTTGTATCCGTGTTCATTAGGGAAATTGGTCTATAGTTTTCTTTCTTGGTGCTGTCCTTATTTGGTTTTGGTATGAGTGTAATGTTTGCTTCATAGAATGTGTTTAGAAGGTTTCCTTCTTTCTCATTTTTTGGGAAGAGTTTTAGGAGAGTAGGTGTTATTTCCTCTTTAAATGTCATGTAGAATTCATTTGTAAATCCATCTGGTCCTGGGCTCTTGTTTTAGGGTGGGCTTTTATGACTGCTTCAATTTCAATTTCAATGTTTGTGATTGGATCATTTAGGTTTTCTATTTCTTCTCTTTTCAATTTTGGTGGTTGTATTTTTCCAAGCATCTGTCCATCTCATCCAAGTTGTTGTATTTGTTTCCATATAGGTGTTCATAGTAGTCTCTGATTATCCTGTGGATTTCTTTTGTTTCTGTCTGTTGTAATTTCTCCTTTTTCATTTGTGATTCTGCTTATTTGAGTGTTTTCTCTTATTTTCTTTGTGAGCTTTACTAGAGGTTTATCAATTGTATTTATTTTTTCAGAGAACCAGATCTTCATTTTTTTTTATCTTCTGGATAGACTTTTTGGTGTCCAGGTTATTTATTTCTTCATTGATTTTTATTTTGTCTTGTCTTCTGCTGGGTTTTGGCTTTTCCTGTTGTTCTTTCTCTAGTTTTTCGAGTTGGGAGATGAGGTTTTTTTCTTTGCATAGCTTTTTTGTTTTTGGCATGATATGGGCATGTATTGCTATGAACCTTCCTCTTAGAGATGCTTTTGCTTAGTCCCAGAGATTTTGAAAAGTTGTGTCTTCTTTTTCATTCATTTTGAAGTAGGCTTCAAATTCTTCTTTAATTTCTTCAATTACACATTCTTCACTTAGTAGCATATTGTTTAGTCTTCAAGTACTGGCCACTCTTCTTGCTTTCTCTTCATTGTTAATTTCTAGTTTGATGCTTTTATGATCTGAGAAAAAGGTTGGTATAATTTAAATTTTTGTTTACTATTCAAATTTGTCTTGTGTCCTAGTATGTGGTCAATTTTAGAGAAGAATCCTTGTGCATTTGAAAAGACTGTGTATTTTTTTCCTTGGGGGTACAGTGTCCTGTATGTATCTATGAGTTCCGTTTGGTCTAGGTCTTCTTTTAAAGCTTTTGTGTCTTTGTTTAGTTTCTGTTTTGTTGATCTGTCCTTTGGTGTGAGTGGGGTGTTAAAGTCTCCTACAATGTATGTGTTTTCATCAATATTTGTTTTCATTTCTGCTAGTAGCTGCATTATGAATCTTGGTGCTCCCTCGTTTGGTGCATATATGTTGATAATGTTATGTATTTCTGGTGAGTTATACCCTGAACTATTAAGTAGTGACCATCTTTATCCTTTGGTACTTTTTTTATTTTGAAATCCGCTTTGTCAGCTATAAGAATGGCTACCCCTGCCTTTTTTTTTTTTGGGTGTGGGGGGCGTTTGCTACTAGGGTTGCTTTCCATCCTTTTACCTTCAGTCTATGCTTGTCATTGGGGACTAGCTGTGTTTCTTGGTAGCAACAGAAAGTTGGTTTCTGTCGTTTGATCCAATCTGCTACTCTGTGTCTCTTTATGCTGAATTAAGACCATTAACCTTCACAGTTATTGTTGATGTTTGAGGTTCTAGAGTTGGTTTTCTGGCAGACATTTTCAGGTTCCCTTAGTTTCTTGTTATGTTCATTCTATTTATTCTTCTGAGGCTTCTTGCAAGAATTCTTGTAGTGGGGGGGTTGGTGGTAGCAAATTTCTGGGAAACTTTGTCTGAGAGATTCTAATTTTTCCTTCGTAGAAGAAGGACAGCTTTGCAGGGTAGAGTATTTCAAAAGTATATCTCTTTTTGTCTTGGAGATTTTGAGGGCGTGGCTCCATTCTATCCTTGCTTAGAGAGTCTCTTCTGAGAAATCTGAGGTCAGCCTAATGGGTTTTCCTTTGTAGGCTTTCTGTTTTTTCTCTCCAGTCATTCTCATTAATTTTTCTTTGTCTTGGGTTTTTGGAAGTTTTACAATGATGTGCCTGGTTGTCGTTTATTTTTTTCATTACAGTAGTTTGCTGTTCTTTTTGCTTCCTGTACTTCTATTTTTATTTCGTTTTTCTGATTTGGGAAGTTGCCTTTCATTATTGCTTTAAAAAAACTTTCATTTCCTGTGTCTTTCTCTTCTTCTTCTGGGATTCCAATTATTCTTATATTTCCTTTCTTTAAAGTATCTGATATTTCTCTGATTTTTCTTCTGTCTTCTTACTTTTTCTCTCTTTCTCTTTTCGTTCTATTTCTGTATGCTCTAGTGTTCTGATTCGTTCTTCAGTTTCATCTTGTCTGCTTTCATGGCTTTTCTCTGCATTTTTCATATCTTCTATTGCTCCCCTTATAAACTGTACCTCCTTTGGGTTCGTATGTTGTTTCAATCTCTTTCTCTGTTTGATAATTGTAATGTTCATTTTGCTGCATTCTTTTTTTTGTATTTTTCTATTTTCCTATTACTCATTAAGTGTTTTTATTATGATGTGTCTGAATTCTATATCTGTCATATTATCCAATTCTTCAAAGTCCTCCTTGTTGGTTCAGGAGATTGTTTATCCTTTGGTGAAGAATTGCTTCACTCTGGGCTTGCTTGTTTCTTTGAACTTTTCTTCCTGTGTTTTCTCTTCGAACTTGTTCTACGTATTGAGTGACTGCTGCTCGGGTATTAGTTGAGATGTTGTAGAGTACGCAGTTGTGGTTATTGTTTTTCTGTCTGAACTGCTTCTTGTTTCTGTGGGTTGTTTGGGGGAAGTAGTCCTTTCCTTGTCTCAGCTGTTGTCGCACAGCCGCACCTGTGCTTCTGGACTGGAATGTCAGCCCTGATATTCTGCAGATCCTCTCTGCAGTCTATCACTGAAGGAGCCAATAGACTGTTAAATTTGAGTCTCTGCAAGAGGCCTTACATATATGGAATCCTCTGATATGCAAACTCCAAATCCAAGTGTCTACAGAAGACAGCTTATGACTTTTTCCAGTTTGTAACTGAGTTGCTGTGGTGTTGACTTTCTGTGCTTTCTATACTTGTAGTTGACATACATTGATAACTTTTAATCTAGAGTTTTTTTTTCACATGTGTGTATGTCTGCTGTGAGTACTTTCCAAGCTTTGATTTGTTTGTTTATATTTGCCCACCATTTCTTTTTTATTTCCATAAATGAATTTTAGTGTTTTTGTGTACAGCTGAGACTTTGCTTATAGTCTTTATCAGTGCCGGTGCCACGGTAGCACGATGTGGAACGGTACCTGGGTGGTGATCTGGGTAGGGAGTGGTGCTGGGAAGCTGGTGGCAGGCTTCGGAGGTGTGGCAGGGAGGCATGTCCGAGGGATACCCCACGCTTAGTCATGCTGGTTGGGCACCTTAAGTGGCATGATGTGGCACAGTACCTGGATAGCAGATGGTGGGCTGGGTCGCGGGTGGAGGGTTTCAAAAGGAGAGGCTGTGAGGCATATCCAGGGACGCCCCACACTGATGTTAGCTGGTTGTGGGCCCAAAGTCGCTCGATGTTGCACGGTACCTAGGTAGCAGGGGGCATGTTTCAGGGGGAGTGGCTGGGAGGTGTGTTGGAGGGACACCCCATGCTGATCACGATGGTGGGGCACCTGAAGTGGCACAATGTGGTGCGGTACTGGGTAGCGGGTGTTGGGCTGGATAGCAGGTGGCGTGCTCAGAGGGCGTGCCTGGGAGGCATGTCCAAGGGACGCCCCATGCTGATGCACGCTGCTTGGGCGCCCAAGGTGTCACAATGTGGTGTGGTACCTGGGTAGTGAGTGGTGGGCTTCAGAGGGAGTGGCTGGTAGGCATGTCCATTGGACACCCCGGGCTGATGCGCGCTGCTTGGGCACCCAAAATGGCATGATGTGGCACTGTACCTGGGTAGTGGGTGGCTGGCTGGGTAGCATGCTGTGGGCTTCAGAGGAAGTGGCTGGGAGGCATGTCCAATGGAGGCCCCATGCTGAAGCTGGTAGTGGGGCACCCAAAATGGCACTATGTGGTATGTTACCTGGGTAGAGGGTGGGTGGCTGCATAGCAGCAGGCGAGCTTCAGAGGAGTGCCTTGGAGGCATGTACAAGGTTTGCCCAACACTGATGCACACTGGGAGGGTGCCCAAAGTGAGAAGATGTGGCGTGGTACCTGGGTAGCAGGTGGCGGACTGGGTGGCGGGTGGTGGGCTTTAGACAGAGTTTCTGGGATTCATGTCTGAGGAAGGCTCAGTGCTGAGGCGTGCTGCATAGGTGCCCTAAGTGGCTTGTTGTGATGTGGTACCTGGGTAGGAAGTGGTGGGTTTCAGAGGGAGAGGCTTGGAGGCATGTCCAAGGTACCGCCCACGCTGATGCATGCTGGTTGGCACCCAAAGCAGCACGATGTGGTGCGGTACCTGGGTAGCGGGTGGCTGTTTGGGTAGCGGGTGACAGGCTTAAGAGGGACTGACTGGGAGGTGTTTCCGAAGGACCCCTCTGCGCGGGAACGCTCCAGTTGAGCATCCTAAGTGGCACGAGGTGGTGCGGTACCTGGGTAGTGGGACGCAGACTTCAGAGGGAGAGGGTGGGAGGGGTGTTCGAGGGATGCCCCATGCTGCTGCCCTCTGGTTGGGCACCTTAAGTTGCACAAGGTGGTGCCATACCTGGGTGGCAGGGAAGGCTTCAGCAGGAGTGACTGGGAGCTGCATCCGGGGGACGACCTGTGCTGGATCGCTCTATTTGGGCACCCCAAGGGACACAGGTGGCACGGTACCTTGTTTGCGTGTGGCGCACTTCCGAGGGAGTGACTGGGATGGGTATCCAAGGGATGGCCTATGCTGATGCATGCTGGGTGCCTGAAGTTGCACAATGTGGTGCCCTACCTGTGTAGAGGGTGACAGGCTGGGCAGTGGATGGTGGGCCTCAGAAGGATTGGAGGGAGGCATGTCTGAGGGATGCCTCGCACTGATGCGTGCTGGTTGGGCACCCAAAGAGCATAGTGTGGCATGGTACCAGGGTAGCAGGTGGTGGGCTGAGTAGCGGGTGTCGGGCTTCAGAGGAAGTGGCTGGGAGGCGTGCCCGAGGGATGCCCCGTGCTGATTCACGCTGGTGGGCATCTGAAGTGACATGATGTAGTGCAGTACCTGGGTAGCAGTGTCGGGTTTCAGAGGGAGTGGCTTGGAGACGTGTCCGAGGGATGCCCCACGCTTATGTGTGCTGGTTGGGCACCCAAAGTGGAATGATGTTGCAAATGTTAAAACTAAACTTCTGGAACACAACCGGTAAGGTGTCATCTTCTACTGCATAAGTGTACAAGCTAAATGTACAAGATACAGAATGCTTCTTTGCACAGGCAAGTGATGAGAAGAAAAGTAAGATAAAAGAGCTCCTTTGGAATCCATGAAAACAAGCTTTTCCAAGATGTGTTGTAAATCATGACACTAAACTGCTGGAATAAAGACAACTGTGTATCATCCTCTGGTACATAAGTTAGAAGATACAGATTGCTTCTATGATCAGACAGTGCATAGAAGAAAAAGTAAGATATAAAGACAGTGATGAGAAGAAAAGGTAATATGTAAGAGCTCCTTTGGAGTCTGTTAGATTTCATGGTGTTTTTGCTTTAAAGGCAGATACAAATACTGAAAGGCCGAAATCCTCAGGAATTTCCATGAAAACAAGCTTTCCAATATGTTGGGAATCGTGAAACTAAACTGCTGGAACACAGACGGTAAGGTATCATCTTCTACTGCATAAGTGTACAAGCTAAATGTACAAGATACAGAATGTGCCTATGCACAGGCAAGTGATGAGAAGAAAAATTAAGATATAAAGAGCTCCTTTGCAGTCTGTTAGCTTTCAAGAACGTTTTCGCTGGAAAGGCAGCAAAGGGTAATGAAAGTTCACATTCCTCAGGAATTTTCAGGAAAACAAGCTTTTCCAATAATGTTGGAAATCGTGAATCTTAACTGCTGGAACACAGACGGTAAGGTATCATCTTGTACTGCATAAGTGTACAATCTAGAGATTCCTTCTATGCATAGGCAGGTGATGAGAAGAAAGGTAGACTATAAAGAGCTCCTTTGGAGTCTGTTAGGTTTTCATGACCGTTTACACTTAATATACTACTAGGTATATTAAATTCCTGCTGAAATACACAGGATATTCCATGACAACAAACTTGTCCAAGAATGATGGAAATCGTGAAACTAAACTGCTGGAATAGAGACAGTCCATTTCATCTGCTGCTTCCTTGAGTGTACAACATCCAGAGATATCTCCTATTCACAGACAAATGCAGATATGTACAGTAAGATATAAAGAACTCCTGTAGAGTGTCTGGTTTCAGGAGAGTTTTTGCTGAATATGCACCTAAGTGTACGGAATACATGAAATCCTCAGGATTTTGCATGATAAGAAGTTTTACCACTAATGTGGAAACCCTGGAACTAAACTGCTGCAACAGAGACGGTTGTGTATCTTCTTCTACTGCATAAGTGTACAAGATAAAGAATGCTTCTGTGCACATACAAGCGATGGGAAGACACAGTAAGATATAAAGAGCTCCTTTGGAGTCTGTAAGGTTTCATGGGCATTTTTGTTGAACATGTGCCTAAGTGTACTGAAAGGCTGAAATCTTCAGGATTTTCCATGAAAACAAACTTTTCCAAGAAGTGTTAGAAATCATGAACAACTGCTGGAATAGAGACTCGAAACACTGAGGATTACAGACTTTCATGGGACTTGCCTGAGATTTCAGCAGAAACACTCTGAAAACCAAACAGATCTCAAAGGAGCTCATTATATCTTACTGTACCGTCTCAGTATGTTGTGGTAAAGAGAAGAAATCTCTGTTCATTGTACACTTAATGGAGTAGAACAGGATACCTGTCCTTATCACCTCCATTCCTTTGTTTCATGATTTCCAGCTCCTCTAGGAAACACTAGTTTTCACTCAAAGCACTGAGGATTTCGGCCTTTCAGAGGACTTGCCTGCTTTTCAGTAAAACGCTCTTGAAACCAAAAGAACCGCAAAAGAGCTCCTTGTATCTTACTGTAACTTCCCTGTACTTTGCTGTACAGGGAAGAATTCCCTGTGTGTTGTATACTTAATGGAGTAGAACAGGTTAGCTCTCAATCTCACCCCCAGCTCTTTAGTTTCATATAATCTAGGAATTCTTGGGAACCCTTGTTTTTACTCGAGACATTGAGGATTTCAACCTTTACAGGGACTTGCCTGCATTTTCAGCGAAAACGCACTTGTAACCAGACTGCAAAGGAGGACATTATATCTTACTGAAACTTCTCTGTACTTTGCTGTATTGAGAAGAAATCTCTGTATGTTGTACGTTTAATGGAGGTGAACTGTATACCTGTCCAATTCACCTCTACCTCTTTAGTTTCATGATATCTAACACTTCATGTAAACTTTTGCTTTCATGCAAAATCCTGATGATTTTGGCCTTTCAGGTGAACTGCTAGCAGTTTCAGTGAGAACACTCCTGAATCCAAACAGACTCCAAAGGAGCAGTGTATCTCTTACAGTAACTTCTCTGTACTTTGTTGTTTAGAGATGAAATCCCTATGTTGTACACTTCATGGAGTGGAATAGGACAAGTCCATCTCACCTCCAGCTCTTAAGTCGCGATTACTAGCACTTCTTATTAACCCTTGTTTCATTGAAATTCCTACGGTTTTCAGCATTTCAGGCAAACTGCCAGCGTTTTCAGCAAGCCGCCTGAGTGCTGTGGAGTCAAGAACTGTCTCAGATGATTCTGGTTGCAGAGTTTTGGTAAATTCCAAGCTCACAGGTGGACTTGAGATATTTGGATACTGGGTGTGGTTTGCATGTTGACGCTGAACCTGATAGGGAAGTGTCACCTCAGGGTGTTCTGGAAGAGTTATAAGAACTCCAGTGTCAGTGCAAACTTTTCTTATGTCAGATTTGTCAGATTCCTGCTCTCCCCCCACCTCTTGTTTGTGCTTCCAGGAGACCAATTGGATGAGAGGTTTCTGTGTGTCCTGTGCTGGGAGGGGAGAAGTGGGGGTGGTGGCAGGGACCTGAGTTCTTCCTGCCCTCGAAGATGTCATGGTCTTTGAAGGGATATGGTGTACCAAAAACATTGGGGTAGGAATTCCAGAGATTGAGCTAAACTGGTTTCTTCTATGGTAGGCTCAGGAAAGACAATGTATACATGAGGTTATATTTGAATTGGGACTTCAAGTATTTGGACACATAGACTTACCAGCTTACATCTTCTCAGGCTTATCTGTGGTTCCTCTCAAGGGAGAGTTGTTCCTCTTCCTCTGACAAGTTGATGCTTTTATTTTTTCTGTATCTTGGATTCCACAGTTTTTTCCCCCAGGAGACTTCACCTCTGTACTATGTTTCCCTAACACTTATCTGTTTATTCTAGTGTTTATCTATTATGAGCACCAATTACCAAGCACAGATACGGTGGAGGGAAGAAGGACAAGACCCAATTCTCAAATCATTCATCTCTAATGGTCTGTTGGGAGTGCTGCCCTTTCACTGTATTATCAGGTAGACGAGTGTTATAATTGGTACAGGGTCATTTCTATGGAGCACAAGGACTTTTTATGGTCTAAGTAGCATATGAATAAGCACCTCTAAAGCCGGTAAGTTCTAAAGATTCCTCTGTGTTTATTGTATTGGTCTGGTATAGATTAAAAGGATGGTAGTTGTCTATGAGGAGCTTCTCCAGGACTGTAGAATGTTCTGCTTTCATGGTATAATCGGGAGCTACAGTATGCCCGAATAGAAATGACCTGCTTTGATGTCGTGTTCATCCAGACTGAAACACTGAGCTTGAACCTGCTGTGAGTGTGGAAGTGTGACCTTAGCTTGTTTTGCAGGAGCTATAGATTGTTGCATGCTTTCAAAATGTTCCGCTTGCAGAACTCTAGAGTGGTGGTTCTCTGGACTGAAGTGTGATCCATGATATAGTATGAAGTAGAATGCTGACCTTGATCTTGACCTCAATTTGGAACTGTCACCTCCTGAACAGATGGATGCTTAACCAAAATGTCTTCAGATGACACTGGAGGGTGAGCTGGTATTCTTGTGTAGTTGGAAAAGGTGCAACCACTGCCATGAGATTTAGTATTTTGAGGAGTTTCCAGGTATACAGGTTGAACAGTGCTGTCTGACTCTGAACCTGCTTTGGGTTTGGAAGTGTTATTTCATGTTGCTTTGGAGGAACTTCAGTCTGTTGCAGGATTGTAAAAGGTTTTGCCTCCACAGTGCATCCTAGAGTTAAGGTAAGCTTCAGGTTCAAAGGTTTAACTATGGCTTTACTACAGACTGAATACTGGGCCTTAACTTGCTTAGCGATGGAAGTGTCTGCCATAGGGCTGTGGGATATTCAGTCGTATGGATGTGGTGAGTCCTATGTTGAAAGAAGAAAATGTGACATTGAGTAGCATTGATTCCTGAGCTTGATCCTAACCTGGAGAGGAACTACCTCATTACAGACTTGAGATTGTGGCCCTGGAAGCTGAGTTGTGGCTAACTGTTCTTGTGTTATGGCTGGAGAAATTTCCCCTCACTGGGTTCTGAAATCCTGTTAAGTCCCAGATCTGAAGGATCGCTGTGACTTTACTCAAGGCTGGATGCCAAGCCTCGAGCGCCTCTAGATATGGATGGATTCCTTTAGGGTACTTTAGAGATGTATTCTGTTGGAGGACTGTAGACTCTCTGTCTCCGTAGTGGGTTCGAGATTTATATAAGCTCCAGTGTGAAAGACTTATCAGTGACACAGGGTAAGTCTGAAATGCTGAGTTTGATACTGCCCTGAAGGAGGAACTGCCACGTTGCCATGGACTGGAGGTTGTGGCTCCGAAAGTTGAACTGGAGCCTACAGAGCTAGAGGAGTTTCTACCTCAGAGGAGGTAAACTCCAGGAGAGTTGGAAACTCCTGTTCAACTGGAGATGGTCTTTATATTGGGCTTGAAGACTCTATAGGGAATTCTTGCATACCTGGAGAGGATTCCACTTCTCAGGGCTCTCTAGAGCTGCATGAGGGATTCCTGGAGCACTGGAGGTTATTCTGCCTCAGGTGGTTGAGCTTGAACTTCCTCTTGGACTAAAGATGGTGTTACCATTGCAGGGAGCATTGATCATTGAGCTAGTCTGTGAAGCTGAGGAAGGGAAGACTCTATTTTTCTTGGGCTGCCCTGGAAATTGATATGGGGTTTCTCGATGGGATAGAGACTTATTCAGGGACTCTGAAGATAGAGTTGGGTCCTCCTGAGAAAATGGAGGATGTATGGAGCCTTTTGCTGTGTTGGAAGTTACACCACTTCACTGGACTTTGGATTATAAGCTGATACATTCAGCTCAGCTTCAGGTCGTTCAGTCTCCTCAGGAGGTTCTGATAGTTCATCTGGGGACTTATGTTGGACAGAAGTTCCTGCATTCTAAGGGGGTTCCGGAGTCTGGGCTATTGCCTCTTGTTGGCCTGCATAAATCACAAGTTTTTAGGGGATTCTGCAGATTGGTAAAGTGTTTGGAACTTCCCAGGGGGAGCTGGTGTTCCAACAGGATCATTGTGCTGCACAGAGTCAGTTAACTTTCTTGGTGTGCCCGGGAGTTATGGTATCCCTCAGAACCACAGGTTTGACTGTGATATGAGGCAGCATGTGACGTTGAGCTTCACCTGTTTCAGCCTGAGTTACAATATTCATAGGGGACTCTGGGTACATTGGTTCTCTGGCCTCCTCACTGGGCTCCAGACTTGGGTTGAATCCCCCTGCAGAACTGGACTAAGTTCCACATCCACTTGAGGCACAACTGAATTTTCCTGCTGATACAGATCTTGCTGGACTGACAAATGTCCCAAGTGCTCAGAAGACACTTAAAGCTTATCTGGCAGCTCTTGTTGGGGTTCAGAGATTTCAATCTTGTCAGTGAACTCTTGAGTTGCAATATGTACTAAAGACATAGGTTTGGCAGTGTGATAGGACAATGTTGGAAGCTGAACCTGATCCTTATCTGTGGAAATTGCCTCCATCTGCTCTGGAGCAGGTACTATAACTTCATTAGAGAGCTCTGAAGTGTAAGCTGCAGTCACTTCTTGGATGTTGGTAGGTTCAACCTCCTCATTGCTCTGAGGAAACTGGGCTGCAGGCTTCTGCAGGTACAGTTTCCACATCATTAATGATAGGGTGTGCTAAACCACCCACCCATTGTCCCTTGTGTAAATTGCAGATTTCAAGGACAGATGCTAAACTGTGAGAATGGCCTTAGTTGGAATTTCCCTTCATGGAGATGCAGGGGGAGAAAAAAGTGAACTGGTCAAGGTGGAACAGATTTCCTGGAAGGTGGGAAATCAGGATATATAAAGGGTGTGCAAACAAAGAGAAGGATTCCAATATGGAGATCAGATTGACAGAGAGATTCAATGGAGGAGAGATGGATTCGGCCATCTTGTAAAGACGTGAGCCATGTGAGCTTGGCCTTGTGGCCAACGAGGGCCTGCAACCCTTTGCTGGCCCAGGCTGGCAGCATGTGTGCTAGATGCAGTTAAGAAATTTGCAGAAATGAAAGCAATGGAGATGGGATTGAAGAAAACAGCCTGCAGCAAGAAAACATGGACAGATCACAAATGAATATAACCTGGCCACCCAACGCAAACTTAAGACTGAAAATCTAACAGAAACGTTCGCCTGGACCCAACAACACAGTTCCTCTCCCAGAGAAAAGTCTAACATAGGAAAGAGACTAATGGACTCAGCACAGCTAATAAACAGCAAAGAGTGGGGTGTGAGAGAATGGATGGAACACCGGAGGGAGGAGGGAAGGGGAAAAAATTTATAACAGGGAGGTTGTAACCCAAAGAACAAAATGTAATGGTTTATATTTTAAAAAATTAAAATTAAAATTAAAAAAAAAGAAGTTTGCAGATTTGAACTCCTGGTTGGAGCTTGCTTTGCTGAGTTTAACTTGTGTCTGCGAGAGGCCATGCAAAAGTTAGGCCTGAAAAGAAAGTGAACTTGGCTGGGTTCAGTACCATGAAGTTCCTGCTACCTGAAGGTGACAAGGAGAACACAGCGTGGAAGACAGGGAGGAGCAAGCCAAGGGAGCAGCCAAAGGAAGATGTCTTCAAGCGTCTGGAGATGAACTCTGACTGGATATTTGAAATGGTCAGGACTGGGAGACTAAGGATTTTGGGCTAATGTAGGGAAAGGACTTTGGACAATACTGAGAAAGGTTTTGGACAATGTTAAATTATTCTGAATCTTACATGTTTCTTTTGTAGTTATTAGGTCAAAAGGAAATCACTTTGTTAGAAATAAATTAGTCTGCACTCATAGTCTTGCATTGGTTTTGTATTTTGGCTGAGAATGCTGGGGGTGGTGGAAAGAACCCACATGTGTAGAGTTTAAACTGTGTTTCTAAGTTTTTTAGGTCTGAAAGAGGGAAAGAAAGCAGAGAGAAGCTAGTAGCTGATATTTGCATATCAATAGTAGGCAGGTACAGTGAAAATGCTAATGGCCTACTTGTATCCTGCTTTGTAGAGAAAAGCAAACAGAGGTGTTCAAGGTTAAATTAAAGGTTAAAGGTGAATGGCCTGTTTTGGAACCTGCTTCTGAGAGAGAGAAAGAGAGAGAGAGAGAGAGAGAGAGAAGCAGGCCTGCAGGTGTTTAAGTCAAGGCAAAAAGTCCCTTCGGGTCACCCTGTTTCTTTAAGAGGCAAAGAGAGTGGAGCAATTACCTCTGCTGAGTTGTAGGCCCCACCACTGTAGTGCGTTCACCGTCATAGTAACATGCACTGTTGGAAATTTAACACTAACACGGACAAGTTTGAATGCTGGGTACGGTGACCTGATGAAACTATTTCAGGATGCTCGGGAGGTTGAATTGGCTGCTCCTGCTGGGTTGGAGAAGGTTCAGTCTCCCCAGAAGTCACAGAATTGTGATCTGTCTGCTGCTGATCATTTAAAGGCTTAACCTGCCAAGGAGACTCCAGAAGCTGAGCTGAGGCCTTCTGAGGTAGTAAAAGTGCTCCCATCCTATCAGGATGGGACCTCTGGAGTTGCAGTAAGTACTACAGACATAGGTTTGGCAATGAGCTAGGACAATGTTGGCTCAGCTGGAGCCTCAAGAGGTAGTGAATATGGTTCCACTGTCTGAGAGGCCTCTGAAGGTCAACCTGGGGCTTCCTCTTGGACAGGGGAAGGTTCAGTCTCCTCAGGGTTTTCTGAAAGCTGAGTCTGTGCCTCTGGTTGGATTGTGCAATCCCATTAGACACCTCTGGTGTAACGGAAACTGTCAGAACCAAGGGTTTGGCAGTGATATTGACAAGTGGCAGGGCCAGGCTTCTGAGTTGGAGATGGAAACTTTTTCTTCTCAGGAACTGATAGGGGTGCTCCAACCTCTACACACAACCCTGTAAGCTGAGCTGCGGCCTCGTACTGGACTGGAGTACTCAAGTACTTCCTCTTCAGTGTGCTCTGGAGAGTGAGAGCTTTGTGAACTGGAAAAGGTTCAGCCTCCTCAGGTAGCTCTGGAGGCTGAGCTCTGGCTTCCTGTTGGTCAGAATATTCAATCTCCTCAGGAAGCAATGGAGGTTCTCTTAGGGTCTGCAGCTGGGCTGGAGATGTTTTGCTCCTTTTAGTGACCTCTGGGGTTATAGTGAGAGAGAAACAAGTTGGATGTTGACACTAGCCAAATTTGATTGTTGAGCTTACTCTGACTTCCATGAGACAACTTTATTAACAAAAGGGAGAGGTATTTATAGACACAGGTTGACGGCCTGGCAGGACCTGGTGAAGGTCTGGTGAATTCCATGAAAGATAAACCATCCTGGGAAACAATTAGCTTTCTAAACAAGGTGTAAATCTGAGGATGCAGAAGGTGGTCTCTAATCTTGGGAAGATCTTCACATTGATAAGGGAAAACCAGGCTTGCCATTTGCTTACATCAAAAGGTCATTCCAGATAGCTCTCCTAGGTTTTCCCAGGGGCCATTAACGAGAGAGGTTTTCCTTTATCTCGTCTGGCAAGACTCTTTTGGAATGCAAATGGCGCATAGCATGTCCCTCCTTTTTATTCATTGTAAGCCAGGAAATTTTTATAGACCTGCTATGCTAGATACACAGCAGCTTTAGCATTAGGATAATTGTTATTACTATTACAGCAAGAAGCATCAGTTTATATGCTAAACGAACTCCCCAATTCAAAGGGTTAAGCCAGATAGATCAAGTGGGTTTAGGGGAGGCATAGCTTCAAATCTATTTAAATGAGATACAACTTCTTGCTTTTGTCTAGCAAACAGCTCACGGTTTTGAGCAAAGGCAATATGATGTCTAGAATAATTGAGATTCTGATCTGTACGAGAAGTAATGCCACCATTAGTAAAATTATAATGGCACTGTATGAAAAGTAAATGCTTAACAGTAGTGAGATCCATGTACACAGAGTCTAATTCACCCTGCAATGCATCCAGTTCACTCTGCAGATAACGTTCTCCTTCGGCCAGTTCATGGATCATTGTTGAAACGTTATGCTGCATGTTGTTAACCCGTTCAGCTGTTAAAACCTCCAACTGATATGAGATGGCTGTAACAGTGACTGCAGCTAGGGCCATGAGCACAGATGCTAGTGACACTGTGGCTGTAAAGAAGAATTGCTTGCGACACTCTAGCCAGCGGGCTACAATGTCCACGATCAGTCTCGGGTCAATGTCCGTCTATGGTTCACTAAGACGAACCTGAATTAAAGGTAATTCAGGGGGATGAAGCAAGAAAAGGTGAGAGTAACCAGTCACAGAAGCATTGAGACATAAGGTTATGTACCCTGTCCCACGGACACTAAAACTGTCAAAGGAAGCATTACAAACCCACCAGACGTAGGGTGGCTGAATACAAGTTAGTACTGGTAAACTGATGTTAGACCATGGTCTTTTGAAGTGGATATAAGAGTTTCTCTTTACCTTTGCCGTTGCATTGCTATATATAAATAATGGTTTTAATTCTTACACCAAGCATGCAAGGTACCAGTAGAAGCGATTCTTAAAGCGTATAGCAGAAGGGACCAACACTGGATCCTCATTTATGCAAAGTTCCCTATTGCTGCATGGATCCAAGAAATTTAGGTTGCCAGTAAGAAAAGAGAAAGAATCTTGAGGAATAGGATATACAGATCCTCCCATGACAGTAAGGTTGTGGGTGGTGAAGTATGTCCACTGAGGGAGGCAATTTTGCCATGTCCAAGGCTGCTTTTCAGCCTTGCGGCTGGGAGGAAAGCTGCACATACCTGGCCCAGCAATCGGGTCTGAGCTACTTGCAGGTCCTAAACCCTTCATCAGCCAGACTCTTGACCAAATTTCTTCCCCAATTCCCACCCATCGGGTTTCTACCAATGGGATACATTTCCCAAATTTATTCTTGTAAGACTTATAGAAGTCAGGATGAATAAAGCATATAGGTAAATCTCCTTTAGTAATGTTAAATGTGATACTTAAAGGTACATTGCCTATTACGTCCCAATCATGGGGAATGCCTGGCAGTCCCAGAAGCTGAGAATTGTTAGTATATGTCTGAGGATCCTTTGTTCCCCCAGGTTCTAACCTGAAGCCCTCCTAGGTTGGGTACAACTGCCCTGTGGGTATCCGGCCTTCTTATTGGAGTTGCTGCTGCTAAATTTAGGGTGAGTGCAGCAATCAACACCTCTGGTTTATAAACTTCCATTCCCTGATTTCTCCCCACAGGCTGGGCTTGATCCACAAGCGCCTTTACCATCCCCCAAGTCACGCGGTGTTGCGGCTTCCATGCTCTTCTTCTCCACCCTCCTTTGATCTTTAGCCATTTCATCTGCTCCTGGATGTCAGCAAGGCTTGACCCATTGGAGGGAGATCCATTGTTCTCCATTATCTGTAACAATACAAACAGAACCTCTCTTCTGCCTTATAATTTGAGCTAGTCCAGACCATTGGTTGGTCACGGGGTCCTTCTATATTACCATAGGAGCTGGTTTGCTCCTTTTTATTATCTATATCATCATCATCATCATTATTATTATTACTATTATACTTCACTGTAGCTTAAATTATGCTCTTTATTCTTTTTCAAACTTTCAATAGGACAGGTAAATATAAGTTGATAGCAACATTTTCTATGAAGTTCCATTCCCCCCTTTTTTTTTGTTCAAACAGCCTTTTTTATTTTATTAGCATATGTATACAGGGTGCATTGCACCTGGGTGTCTTTATTAGATATTAGCAAACCTAAGCAACAGGACCCTTCTCTGCTGAGTCCCGTCTGACACACATTTCCATGCATTTAACTGTTCACTAGTTAGTATAAAGTTGAGCTAGGCTAAACTTTCTCAGCCCCATAAACATCTTTTTTACACTTGCTATAACATTATATTATGCATACATACACTTTTTCTCATAATTTATAAATTATAGGCATTTATGACTGATTTTAATCTTGTCAAAAGATCCTTTTATTAATCATTTTGGGATTTTTTGGTACCATAATCCTATACTGTCCTGTGATCTTTTAAAACTTATACCTTTAATGATTAAAAAAAAATTTTTATAGCATTGGGACTGTCACAGTCTGTGTCTTTGTGGGTAAATTAACTAGTTTTTATGGATTCTATGTAACTTTCATCCAGACAACATAACCTTAATCTTATCCCAATAATCAGAATTAACTATACTAGGGTAGATGGATTTTAGCTTAAATTTGTTAAGAGTTGGAACCATTTTTACACATTTCTTCTTAAGTCTTTTGTCTATGTATCCTTACATTTGAAATAAAGAAGGTGTTTTAGGAACACATACTTTAAATCTTTACCAAAATTTTTTGTCAGCCATCTTACATTTGAATAAGTCATGAAAAGTTGACAACTGAAGGCACAGATGTGATACCTTATATAATTGATTTCTTATGTATTTAGAAATAATAACAGTATTTTTAGGAAACTATGCTTTTTTAAATTATTTTTTATTTATATGTAAATTTCACATCTTTGCAATCCCAGGGATTAGCCCCCCCTTCCCCCCTCCCCCTTTCCCTTCTGTCCATTGTTGTGTGCTTCAGTTTGGTGCTCAGCCTGTTTTGTCTTTTCCTCATGACTTTTATTTATTTATTAATTTTTCTTCAATATGTCCCATATATTAGTGAGACCATTTGACTTCTGTCTTTCTCTTTTTGACTTGTTTCTACTAGTATGATTTCTTCTAAGTACACCCATGTTGTCAAGAAGTCGTATAATTTGTCATTCTTAATTGATGAGTAGTATTCCTTTGTGTATAAATACCACATTTTTTTCAACCAGTCGTCTGTTTTGGGACACTTGGGTTGCTTCCATTATAAATTATAAATAGTGCTGTGGTAAACATTTGGGCACAGGTGTCCCTTTTACCCACTTTGAGGTCTCTTTTGGGTAGATTCCCAAGAGAGCAATTGCTGGGTCAAATGGTAGATCCATTTTCATTAATTTGAAGGTCCTCCCCACACCTTTCCATAGAAGTTGGACCAGTTTACACTCCCACCAGCAATGTAAGAGTGTTCCTTTCTCTCCACATCCTCGCCAACACTTGTTATTACTTGTTCTTTGAATGTGGGCCATTCTTACTGGTGTAAGGTGGTAACTCATTGTGGTTTTGATTTGCATTTCCCTTATTGCTAGTGATAATGAACAATTTTTCATGTGTCTGTTGGCCATTTGTACCTCCTCTTTGGAGAAGTGTCTTTTTAGTTCTTCTCTCCATTTTTTGATTGGGTCTTTTATTTTGCTTTTGTTTAGTTGTGTGAGTTCTTTGTGGATCTTCGTTATTAAACCCTTATCACTATTGTGGAGTGCAAAAATGTTTTCCCATTCGGTTGGGCTTCTTTTAGTTTTTTTTATTGTTTCTTTTGCTGTACAGAAGCTTTTTAGTTTGATATAGTCCCATCTGTTTATGTTTTCCTTCATTTTTTTGCCATCTGTAGATGCTTCCAGAAAGGGATTTCTGAATTGTAATTCCTGAAGGGTTTTACCCAAGTTTTCCTTTATGTATATTATGGTTTCAGGTCTGACCTCTAAGTCTTTTATCCATTTTGAGTTGATTTTGTACATGGTGTGAGGGAGCTATCTTGGTCCATTTTCTTGCATATCTTAGTCCAATTTTCCCAGCACCATTTATTGAATAGGCTATCTTTGTTCCAGCGTAAGTTTTTCACTCCTTTGTCAAAGATTAGTTGACTGTACATGTGTGGTTTTATTTCAGGGCATTCAATTCTGTTCCATTGGTCTGATTGTCTGTTT
>PVHY01011950.1:0-46113 GCA_004024945.1 Uropsilus gracilis
CCTTAGTGCATTAATTGCTTCTATCATACTGTTGTCTTTTTTTTCTAATTCTTCTCTTAATTGCTGGATTGCATTTAACATGTTAATAGAGGAATCTTTTTCTGAGATGCAAATCATTTCTTTGGTGATTTCTGGAGATTGTCCTTTCTTTGTTGGCGATGGATTACTTCCTGTAGGGCTTGCTTGCATGTTTAAAGTTGTTCTCCTTACTGTGTTTTGCTTTCGAACCTGCATGTTTTCTAGTTTTGGAAAAAGTTACAAAGGATTATTTTTGTCAATTAGGTAAAACCAAATGCAGAATATTGTGTGGTTATTATGGAACTCATGTTAGTATTTTACAAGCAAAAGAATAACCTTGATTTTAGAAGTTACCTGCTAAACTACTGAGATTTGCATGTCACTTAACCTGCAACAAATTATCAAATGAAATGTTTCAACACAAAAGAGAAATGTTTGTGTCTGTGCTTGCATTTATGTGTATGTACAAAGAAAGTGAATGAACATAAATGACAAACTATTCACTGATTCATTACATGATGTTTATCACACATCTTTAAAAATTTTAGATATGATATTTCATAACAAAAAATTGTAAAAAGGTGATGGGAGTAGGAAACAGTAAGTAACAATCTGGAACATAGTGAACTTAGAGGTCAAAAGAAGACAGTAAGAACCTGAACATGGAAGAAAGTGACAAAAAAAGGGGAAAGCTGGCATACAATTGATTATTACATTTTAAGTATTATTTGCCAGTCATATATGTGGAGGAGAGGATGGGGCAAATATTATTCATGAAACGTATATAAAATTGTTCCTATATAAGAACATAGGCAGTACTGTGAGGGATTTTTTGATGATACAAAGGAGAAAGAGGAACAGAATCAGCATTCGCTGAACTGCATTTAAGCTTCAGGCAATAAATGCTCATAAAAACCATATGAAACGAGGTGGTGACATCACCTCTATTTCACTAATAAGAACAAACCAAACACTGCTCTTGCCCGAAGTTTATAACTCAAATGAAAATCATGTTCATAAATAGCTATATCAAAATATAGTATTTTATAGTGAGACAGTCATGCTTTATATGTCACTAAAACTAAAAGGATACAATCATCTTTTGAGTCCTTACTATGAGCATTAAAAAATTATGATTTTTGAATAAAACTACCAACAAAACTTTGATCATGTAAAGTAGGGCATTGCAAAACAAAAGAGTTCTTGTTAAATGGGAATGGAAGACAGGAAACCTCAGTATAAGCAAAGGTACTGTAGACGGGAAAATTCAAGAACTGTTTTAGAGATACATATCAAGTACTGAGCTGAAATAAATTTGGAAGGCAGCTATGCTCACTACTATACCACCAATGCTGTGCATGAACTGAAATAAATTTGTAAAGAAGAAATTTGAGAGATAAAGACTATGAAAATAGTTTGAAATCAGACCATAAAAATCCTGGAATGCAAGATATTTTAGTAAATGGAGATCAATATTAACTGTTTTTTAACAAGTGAACCAACATAAGAAATTAAGTAGATATATCTGGCAATAAGATGCAAGAAAAGGATAAGAAGGTAGTCTAGTTTACCAGTCAAAAGACCAGCAAATTGACTAAGTTGTAACCATGAAAATTAATAATGAACTGAGGCCATAAGCTGTCTATGTTTCACACCACACATCATATTCTATCTGCTTACCCAGAGGGCTTTCTGGATCTTATTTTGATTCACAGTGACTCCACTGTGAATTATGCACATACACATTCAGACATTAAGTAAAGGAGGTATGAATGTGTTTCATAACTACACACAATTTAGGAGCTCAAAGCTTTTGTTATATTATTAGAGGATATGGTAATAGAACAGTTAATCATTACCAATATTTTCGGATACAGTTAAGAAAAAGAACAAATTATAGGACAATATCACTGATTTCCCAAGTGGGGTTTCTCATCTAAAACCACAATTTGACTGTTTTCTCAATACTCCCCAAGTTAAGCCACTCTGTATGATGAATGTCATGAGGTCTTAAAGTTTAATTCTTTGCTGGAACTCCAGTTTTACAAGGCTATAAAGTTAAGTAAGATTACTTGCCTGCTTTAATTGATAATAAACTGAAAAACAAACAAGAAAAAGAAACTGTAATATAGCTGTTTCTGTACAGAGAGCACCTTGGTGAAGATCTATTAGAAAAACCTGCCAGGCATGGTGGCGCATGCCTGTAAGCGGCAGCCTAGGAAACCACCGTCTGGGCCAGGAATTACGGTTCAAGTCCCACAGGGGCACATAGTGAGACCTAGTCATCAAAAAATAGCTGGGCGTGGTGGCCTGCACCTGTAATCCCAGTTACCTGGAAAGCTGAGGCTGGGGATTGCTTGAGTCTGTGATAGCCCAGGCAACGTGAGCCTGCGGTTCCACAGGCAAAAACAGCGAGAACTAGTATCAAAAAAAAAAAAAAAAAGAAAGAAAAAGAAAAATTTGATGCACTAGTTTCGAGTTCTTCATTTCTCTTACCAAAAGTTACATTACTAGATCACTTCTATGGTTGTTTTTTCTTAAATGTTTTCCTAAAAACTGGTTATTCAATTGCTTTGCCTCAGGATCCTTATTAACACCCTCGACAAACTTTCCATTTTATGAGACCTCTCTTTTGCAAAAAATAAAATTATAAATGATTGCTAGATAAACAATGAAACAAAAAGAACGCTCTTTATAACGCACCAGAGCAGCTTGATCTAGCACGGGCTTTTGTGGGGGTGCAGGAGGCAAGGGGTAGTTAATTAAGTAGTTTTATGTCCTAGTCACATAGTCACTGTGTGCCCTTTGAAACTTATATATTATTTCTAATTCTGAGAGCCCAGCACAATGGCAGTAGAGTGGAGATGCCATGCTCACCTTCTCCATGTATTTACACCAATCACATCTAAAACAAGACAGCAACCCAAGGCAGTAAAGTACATAAGTGGGAAGGTCAGCTGTCATGAGAGCCATTCTGAGATTGTTAACCCAAAAGCACATGCCTACCCCCAGGGGACTTTAAAAACCAAGGACTATAATAGAGAAGAGGTGCCCAGAGTTGCCATGAAGGACAGAGGGTGTACCACTGGAGAACTTCAGGAGGTAAGGTGTAGAGTGGTGATTATTTACTTGAACTTGTAGCTCCTAAACAAGAACAGCTGTAGTCAGAAAGGGCTGGGATAGTCAGATCCCCTATGTCACCTTACAGAAGAGGCTATTATTTGTAGCCTATTGCTGTGATACTTAAAACACCTGCTTCCCCCCCACCCCCAAGGCCAAAGATGAGACAATCAGATACTGTTACTAACTAAAATATGAAGCACCTGGACTTTAATTTCAGGATCACTGTGCCCCAGGGTAAAAATTTATACATGAAAGGTAAAAGAGAACAATTTTCACTTTGTGGCCCTGTCTCAACTATAGTCCCTAACCAGGGTTACATCTATTGTGGAAACAGCCTAGAGGTTGAGCCTGGCATGGAACTATTTTTGACATTTTTACTGAGGCCTTGAGGCCTTGAGGGAGGGATACTGTGGATCTTCATCACACAACTTGGATACATGCAGCAAAAAAAAAAAAATTTGAACTCAGTGCTCACAAGCAGTATCTTTCAGTGTCAGAGCTCTGGTCATCTTAACAGAAATTAGATAATAAACACCTAGAGATCCTGGGTACAATCCTAAAATTAAACCAAATTCTTGGAGAGGTACGGTTTAAAACCAATTTAACATAACAAGAAAAAAAAAAAAAGGAAGCTCCCTATTACAATCCATAAAAACTGAGTGAAGAGACAGAATATCACAAATGCTGAAGCAAAAACATTCCAGAGAAGTCTCCACCCAGCATAACTGAAGAATGTGCTTGAAGAGGAATTGAAGGTAACAGTTACAACTATGCTTGCTAAATTAAGAGAAAAAACTGGACAAAAACAAAACAAAACATCGTAAAGACAGAGTTAATAGGAGATTGCTATAAATATAATTAATATGCCTACAAAAACACTGTGAAAGAACTAAGAAGAAAAACAAAATAAAAAACAAAAAACCAATAAGAGGACCTCAACAGAAGACAAACACAAGGAGAGAATCAGTGAGCCTGAATGCAGTGGAGAGCACACAAACAGAATACGGGAGAAAAAGAGTATAAGGGCAGGGTGCAGTGTGGGCAGCTTGGTCTGTGCCCTCCACGCCCCACCATGATGGTGGGGCCGCCACACCCACACACACCAGCTCTGTCTGCCTCTGGAGGGCAGGTGGGATGGAGCTGCAGGGTCGGTCAGGAGGGGCCGCCCCAACTTGCGTACGGGGGCCTTGTGGGCCAATTTCGGCCCACGCCTGCAGTGGCCCAGACATCAACTGCCACCACACCCATCGCGTGACCGTCTTTTGGTGTGTGTCCCCCCCACCCTCCTGCAGTGGGGATGGGGCGTGGCTAGGGGCTGCTTCCGGGGACCACTGGCACGTGGACATTGCACACCTGAGGCCTGCCAAGAAGCAGAATGCAGTGTGCAGTGAGGGGGATGAGATGAGGGGGGAGGGTGGTTCGGCAAGAAACAGCAAGAAAGACTTTAAAAACAAATGCCTCTAAGGCAGGACTCAAAAAGAGCAAGGCAAGTTCACAGAGCAATGAACTGTGAGAACAAACATGAAAGAACTACGCCTATTACTTACTGGGGAGCTGTGACCAAAAACCTGGCATAGATATACTGTCAATAAGGAATGGCATACCCCCTTTGCCAGAGGGAGGATGCCTACAGAATGGCAATGGCCCAACAGCAAAGCTCCTAAAAAGGAGACTAGGAGACCTACCATCAGCCGATGGCTGTCCCCATAGAAAAGCAGTTCTACCAAAACATAAGACTGGAAGTCAGGTCCCCAAAGCCAAAGACTGGAACATAATGGGATGGAACAGCAAAATGAGGCAGAAAACAACAGAAAGAACAGCCACCAAGAAACAAGAAGCGTGGATACAAGCCAAAGGTGCTTAGAATGGCCAATGAAGATTAAAAAAAAAGACTAAAGGGCTAAACATGGATAAACAACAAAAAGAAAGGAGACAAAGAGACCAGAGGGGGCATGGTGATGTGGGGTAATCCCATGGGGATCAACAACTATGCAATCAAGTATTGCACAAAATCCAAAAATAAAAAATATTAATTATTAAAAAAAGAGTATAAGATCTTTGCAATAACCTAAAGAATAAAAAATATCCTTAGTATTTGGGTCTCAGGAGAAAAGAAAGACAGAAAATTTATTTTAAAAAAATAATTGTTTAGAACTAATAACAATCTAGGAAATGAACTAGATATCCTGACACAAGAGGCCCAAGGAGTCCCAAACGAAGTATCAGACACATTCTAAGACACATTATATTTTATGACATCAGTGGAAAAAAAAAATACTTTTAGAGACTTGATCCTATGATAATGAAAATAAAAGCAAAATTAAACAACTGGGTTTATTGAAGTTTAAAAAAAAATTTTTTTTTGAGACTAGGTCTCACTATTTTTGCCTGTGGAACCTCAGGCTCATTTGCTGGGGATACACAGACTCAAGCAATCCCCAGTCTCAGCTTCCCAGGTAGCTGGGGTTATAGGTGTGCGCCACCACGCTATTTTTTTTGGACTAGGTCTCATGACATGTCCCTGGCAGGACTTAAACCGTGATCCCTGGCTCAAGCTGCAGATTCCTAGGCTGCTGCTTACAGGCATGTGCCACCATGCCCGGCCAAGTTAAAATGTTTTTATGCAGGCAAAAGAAATATAAGTAGATCAAAAATGTATCTGACTGAAAGTATTCACTATCAAGCAATCAAACCTAAATATACAAAAAACTTATTCAATTTAACAAAAACCACCCAATTAATAAATGACCACCAGATCTGAACACACAATTTACCAAAGAGGATATCCAGAAGGCCAATGGTCAGTAAACATATGGGAGAATGTTCATCATCAATTTTAATGGGGTGGATGCAAGTGAAAATCCCAGTGAGATATTATCTCATACCCATCAGATTGATATACTAAAAAGACGTCCAATAAGTATTAGAGAGGATGTGGAGAAAGAGGAACTTTATACAGTGTTGATGAATATACATGTATTCCACATTTGACAATTCTGCTCTTTGAATGTGAATACACTATTATACTTGGCATTTCATGAATTGTAGATATTAAGTGAATAAATATTTGATTGACTACATAAATGGCATAATTTATATAACTTTAAATATTAACTTTATGTATTACCTATATATAACGAGAAAGCAAGTACTATAATTACTACCTAGATTTGATTAAGGAGTTCACTTTTTACCTCTGCACAAAAAAAAATGAACTGGAAACCAAGAATTCATACAGAATAACCAGATTATTCTTAAAGAAGAATTAAGAAGGACAATTTTATATAAATGATGAATATAAATGAATATAAAAGCATCAAAACTACTTTCACTTATCAGTTAATCAGTAAAAAAATACATATCATATATATTTTTAATTATGAGTCTCAATTTTTTTCTCATCTTTCTTACATAAATCCAACAGATTAAGCTTATTTAACATTTTTATAAATTAGTAACTTCAGATAAGTCATATTGCCAAAATAAGAAAATAGCCTATTCACAATTCATTGTAAATATTTATAGGATATAAACATGGTGGGCAAATAGGATTCCTAGAGGAATATCATATGTAACTGAGACAGACAGATAGACAGATAAGATAATATTGAATTTAGAATCCTGCATGTTACTATCTCAATACTTCTAAAACTTTTCCATAGAAACAACTCTCCTTAAAAAGGTAGAGATGAAACATGTCCCCATAAATAGTATAATCCAAAACTATGACACAATTCTAAATTTCTCATGTTTAATTTTAAAAATTCATGCTATGGAAAGATAGACCATATTTATTTTACAGTTATGCATCTCTCCTGACACATAATTATATATTCTCTGTTTGAGAAGCACTGATTAAAACAATGTAAGTCTATCTGAAAAATATTTTCCTTTTTTATATTATTATGAAATAATTTCATTGTATAGTATCAGGGACATAAAATATGTGCAGTTGACATTTGTTGAGCAGTAATTATGTAAAAAAAATTGCATTAGTAATTATGTAAAAATATTTGCAGCAATTACATAAAAATTTTTTTTAACCTGAAAGGACAGCATGGGGTGATGAAAGACAGAAGATATTAGCAAACCCCATGCAATCTCACATTTGCTCTGTCACCAGCAAGTTACATATCCTTGAGTAGGTCACTTGCCTCTTTAGAATATTTCATTCACCACATGAAGGAGATGAGCTGGTAGATTTTTAAATTCCTTTCCATTCACAAAATCTTACATAATTTTAATTTTGCTACACACATTTCAAACTCTACACCTAAGTTTCCATCAGTTAGTCAAAACTTCTTTATTAATACTTTCTATGCATTTCACTTATCTTTTAAATGAATTTCCCGATATTTAACTATAAATTTGGTCCTTTCTCATAAAACAGTCCTTTGAGTTCTTGCTTTTTAATCACTTTCACTTTATAATACAAATGTACTGAACAATAAAACTGCCCAAATGAAAATCTCTGCTTTAATTCTAATGCAAATGCTTATGGTCAGAGTCTACTCCCATTTTTATTTTTAAAATCTTTGATGATTTAACATTTGACATTAAGATTAAATTATATCATGATTTAATGCAATTCAAATATTTAATTATATTAAAACTCATAGGCAACTATGTTACTAACCATCTTTTGTTTTGACTTGCATTTTGCTCTTCTAATTTCCGTAGTTCCGATGTATAAGCCATGATTCGAGCATTGCATACCATGAGATTCTTAACTGCATGCAAAACCTGGTCTCTCTGAGTGCTCAGAGAAAGGAGTTTCCATATTCCTTCTCGTATTCGAATTTCTAAGTCTATTTTTTCTTGAATGCTGCAGTCCTTTAAAAAAAAAAAAGCATTTTTAAGAGAAATCCGAAGTTATATTTCTTTTTACTCATAATGGATGGTATATGTTATACCCCCCTATATACATATAGGGTATAAAATTATATACTATTTAGAATATTTTCCACCTACTATACAGTATTACAATGTTACGATGTATTGGGAAAGCAACAAAGTTTTAATGCACAATACAAAAAAAAATAAAACTTTTAAATAACTTCGCAATAATCTTGATTTCCTTACATTTTACTGGCTAAAAAGAATAGGAACAAAGTTAAGAAATTACATGTTATTATAACTATTTGTGTGTGTGTGTTATATTTCCAGTATCTCAGAATATGATCTTAAGAGGAAGTCAGAATGAAATACCATGGGTCTTATAGCCAAAGACAGACTTACTTATTGGAAAGCCACATACAGAGACAGAAACACAAAATTCCATACTAAAGATGAAAGAGGAAGAGAGTAGAATCTATAGACCTATAGACCTATAGGTCCTCAAGGCTTGCCAGCAGCTACCAGAAGCTGGAAAAGGCAAACCAAATATTCTTTGAAGGGTTCTTAATGGGAACATTGCCCTGTAGATATACAAACTTCAGACTTCTGGCCTCCTGTACTATGAGAGAATAACTTTTTGTTGTTTTAAGCTACCCAACTTTGGCAATTTGCTATGATAGCCTCCAGAAACCTATGTAATACTAATATGAACAATGTAACACACTTCAATGTTATTATCAGTTATATTATAGGACAGTAAATGAAGTTGATGATACTGAAATAACCAAGGAAAAACTTTCTGAAGGTGCAGATGCTGAATAAAGAAAATAAGGTTTAGTACCAGGGAGATATTAGGTCATTTGTCATAAAGCAGTATAAATAAAACTCAGAGCATTTTAGTAGAACAAGTTTTACAAAATTGAATAATTTTAGCAAAAACATTTTAGTTTAAGTAAAATTTTACATTTACAGTGAATGCACTATGCTTAGAAAATGTCTAAATGTAGCTGCCAGAAACACTTAGTAAACAGTTTTGGATATATTTACCTTTGTTTCAAAAGTCATCTTAAAATGACTAAGTTATTTTAGACAATAAATCAGTATAGAAAACAGCAGATTATAAGATCAATTTACAAACATCATTTTTATCCCTATATACAATGAACCAGAAGAAATAAAAACAAATCCATTTACAATTGCATCAAAAGAATATAGGGAGTAAAGAATCCATATAATGAAAATTGTAAGATATTATTAAAAGAAATAGAAGACAAAACAATGAAAAGTGATTTAATGCTCTATCTGGATTGGAAGAATACTGGTAAAATGGTCATTTTACCCAAAGCAATATGCAGGTTCAATGCAACCTTTCTCCTCTCTCCCTCTCTCCCTGTCTTTTGAGACTAAGTCTCACTATGTTGCCTGGGGTAGTCCCAAACTCACAGACTCAAGTGATTCCTAGCCTCCACCTCCCAAACAGCTGGAATTAGAGGGCGCCACAGTGCCCAGCTTCAATGCAATAGTTATTAGTTACAATGGGATTCTTCAAAGAAACAGAGCAAACATTATTGAAATTCACATGGAACCACAAAAGATCCTAAATAGCCAAAGCAAACTGACCCCCCCAAAAGAGAGAATGTTGGTGTCACATTGTCAGACTCCAAAATATATTACAAAGTTGTAATAATCGAAATAGTGCATTGCTGGGAAAACAACATACATAAAGACCAAAGCAACAGAGCTGAGAGGTCAGAATTAAGAGCTCAATAGCTTATATAGACAATTAGTCTATGGTAAAGGAACCAAGAGTATACTTTGGACAAAGAAAAATCTCTTCAATATGTTAGAAAAACTGGACAGCAGTATGTAAAAGAAAGAAAACAGACTACTATCTCATATACACACTTATTTAAAATGGATTAGATTGGATGTAAGACCTGAAATCATAAAATATACAGAAGAAAACAGGGAAAACACTCCACAACAAAGACTTTCAGTAACTGTATATTCATCTCTAACAAGGAAAGAGACAAAAGAGAATATATAAATAACATTAGTCTAACAACATCAAACTGAAAAAGTTGTTCACAATAAATAAGCTACCACAAAAACAAAAGACACCCCTACTGAATTGGAGAAAATATATGCATACTATACATCTAAGAAGGGGCCAATATTTCCAAGACCTACAATACAACCCAACAAAAAGAAAACAAATAATCCAGTCAAAAAATGGACAGAAGAGTTAGAGGTACTTGTTCAAAGAAGACATACAGATAGCCAATAGGCACATTAAAAATGCTCATCGCTTATAAGGAAACTGCACACCAAAACCACAATGAGATATCACCGCAAATCTGTGAGAATGAGCCATATCAAAAAGACCAGCAACAGCAAATGCTGGCAGAGATGTGGAGAAAAAAGTTCCTATAAACTGTTGGTGGGGATGTAGACTAGTGAAGCCCCTACAGAAAACAGTGTGGAGATTTCTCAAAGTATTAAAACTGGATCTACCATGTGATGCAACAATTCCATTGCTAGGCATCTACCCAAACAGTGCAAAAAAAATATATGCACCCCTATATTCACAGTAGCGCTATTTACAATAAGCCAAGTTACGGAAAACAATCTAAATGTCCAAAGAGAGATTAACACATTAGGAAGATACAGTGTGTATATGTGTTTATATACTCTGGAATATTATAGCTATTAAAAACAACAACATTTGAGACATTTGAGACAACATGGATAGAAGTTGAGATTATGTTAAGCAAAATAAGTGAGAAGGAAAAAGACAAACATCAGATGGTGTCACTGATATGTGAAATATACAGAAACCAAAAAAAAAAAGGGGGGGGGTCAAATGAAAACAAACCAGTAACAAACCTGGAAATCTGCCCACAGAATTGGGGTTACAAGAGGGGGCGTGAGAGAGGAGAATGTAATACAGGGAGGGAGTGCAATAAATTATGGAGGGCTTAACGTGTCCCTTGGTGCTGGGTGTGATGTGGTGATATACACCAAAAGGTGTAATTCTATACCTCTAATCATTATATTGTAAATCAATGTTACCTTAGTGAAAAAAAATTTTTTTAAGATAGGGCCTTCACTCATTTTATAAGAATTAGAAACAATCTTTTCCCCTAAAACTTGAAAATCAATGTTGCAGATGCTCACAGATGATAGAAAAGAGTTGGAGAAGGCAGAAAACAGGTTTTTGTTGTTGTTGTTTTTGAGACTAGGTCTTGCTATCTTTGCCTGTGGAACCCGCAGGCTCATGTTGCCTGGGGTACCAAAGACTCAAGCAATTCCCAGCCTCAGCTTCCTAGGTAGCTGGGATTAGAGGTGCGCGCCACCACACCCAGCTTTATTTTTTTGGAACTAGGTCTCGCTACATGATCCCGGCAGGGACTTGAACCGCAATCTCTGGCCCCAGCCACAGCTTCCTAGGCTGCTGCTTACAGGCATGCGCCACCATGACCGGCAGAAGGTAGAAAACAGGTGCTTCAACTCTTTTTGACAAGAATTTTTAATACAGAAATAGCACTTTTCTAACCTTGGCATGCATCATAACCATCTTAAGGACTTGACGAAACATCAAATGCAGAATAATGCAGTTAGAATTCCTGATGCAGTAGTTTGAGGTCCAATTTTATATTACTCAGGTGATGCTAATGTGAATGGTCCAAAGACCACACTTTCAAACACTGCTACAAAGAAGGCCACAGTTGAAAAAGGAGCAAAATATAAAATCCGTCTTTCAGAGATCTTAATGCTTAGAGGTCTAAAGTCAAAAAACAGGGTTATGAATGGTCTGAATATTTTAAGAGAATAAATATTTTCCCTTCATTTTCAAAGGCATTAATGATCCATAAAGATTTAGTGGATTAATACATATATACAAAAATGTGTATGGAATCTAATAACAAATTTCAGACATTAAAAAAATCTAAAAAGAAAAGCTGAGCAATAAGAAAGTAAATCTAAGATTACTCAAAATAGAAAAATAGCAAGGGATGACTAAATCAATCAAACATACTATTCATATGCAGAAAATAGATGTTTAATAACCTTCTGTGATTACACCATTCAAACACCATATAAAAACTTTATTTTATAGTATAACTCAAAATTAGTGCACTAAATAAAAATCATTTGCTGGCTTTCATTTCCTTGCATGTGAATAAATTTCCATGTCATCCTTTTATGACTTGCCTACCACAAAGTAAATTCTTTAACGTACTTAGCAATTAAGGATTACCTATGTGATCCATATGTCTACAGAAATAAATTCCAGAATGTTGGTCAGTATTGCAGAATGTGCAATACTGAAGCTGTATGGTGTATAATGTATAGTTTTCCTCTACAACTCAAATATAAACAAATACTATCTGGTGATACTATTGAATTTTGTTTTTCATATGCTATAGTGAGGCAGTCTGTTGAACTAGCACAGTAGTTCTTAAATCTGACTGTACCTTAGAATTACCTTATACAAAGAGAAATGGTCTCATAAAAGTACCAGCCTTAAGACCTACCCTAATACAACTAGGGTCTCTAGAGGTTTAGTCTGAGTATTTTTTCCAAGTTTCTCTGGTGAATATTAGAAAGCTGCAATGAACTTAAGGATCCAGTAGATGGCCACAGTCACGTTAAGGAATGGGATTGAGCTTCTAGGGGTTTCCACCTAAGCAAACAGAAAATTATTTATTGATAAAGACTTCATGAAATTATGTAATTTGGAAAATAGGGAAAGCAAATGAAAAACCAAGTTTTAAAAAATAATCTGATTTGCAAGATTAAAAATTCACTAGGGAGGCTAGGCATGGTGGTGCATGCCTGTAGACGGCAGCTTAGGAAGCCACAGGTGGGGCCAGGGATCCTGGTTTGGGTCCTGCTACGGGGTACATAGCGAGACCTAGTCCCAAAAAAATAGCTGGGCATGGTGGCATGCGCCTGTAATCCCAGCTACCTGGGAAGCTGAGGCTGGGGATTGCTTAAGTCTGTGGTACCCCGGGCAATGTGAGACTGTGGTTCCACAGGCAAAAATAGCAAGACCCAGTCTCAAAAAAAAAAAAAAAAAAAAATCAATAAATAAAATTAAATTAAAAATTTACCAGGGAAATGTGATAGGTTTATTAGATATTAATACTAGAATTTTATTCTTTCTAGAAGGATTCAGCAAACTGTTGTCTGGCCAGTGCCTATTTTTGGAAATAAAATTTAACTGGAGCACAGTCATATGCATTCATGGTATCTGTGACTACTTTTAAGTTACAATGGCAGAGTTGAGTAGTTTCAACAGAGACTGTATGCCCTATAAAGCTAAAAATACTGATTATCTGTCCTTTAACAGAAATAGTTTGTTGGTCCCTAACTCCCACAAATTTACTTACATAATGAAGTAGACCCTGCTTCCATTATTGGGTAGGTCTCAGGTTACTGAGAGTCGATGAATTTTAAGTATACGAATGACATGCAGGATGAAGTTTAAGTATATGATTCTGAACGTATTTTGGATAAAATACAAGAGGTATTATTGAGTTAATATAACTCCTTTTAATATACATACACACTTTACATGCAGAGAAAACCATTTTTGTCAATTATTAGTAGCTTTAGCCAGGATAGGATGTAGGCAGTCAAAGGACTTGTCTTTGATTAATTTGGGATATAAAGAGTTCCAAGAGATTTGACGGAAGTCTAGTGCTTTCTAGAGTAAGAACAGTGATCCTGTAATGACAACACACAAAGCACATTCAAAAACAAAGGGTAGGTACTTAAAATCATGATTGCTGCCTCCACCAGAATAGTGACTGATTAGGACCAATGATAAAGCATGTCTCCCTAAGTTCATTCTGCCTGGAAGTGTTTGAATGCAAATCTGCAGAAAGAAAAGTAAATGGAAAAACATCTTGTTGCTATTCTGCTAGTTTTCAATTTTCTTAATAAAGACTTGTTTCTAAGTAAGTCAAAGAAAAGATAAGTACTGTCCTGATCTTGTAGGTATTTAAAGTCAGGCTAATAAAGAACAAATGGACAGGGTAAGACTAAGAGTAAAAAGGGAGATACTAGAAAGTGGCAAACTAGATTATATGAAAGACAGAAACCTACTATGTTTTAAGAATGAGAATGTTACAAAGGAAATGGTCTTAGTTTTGAAATTAAGCACTGACTGAAAAAAAAAATAAGGTTGGGTTGTTGGTAAAACAACCATAATAAACCAGATAGAAACTATCAGTGCCCTTCTAGATATGATCAAGCCTCTTTTTAGCTAAGTAACTAAGATGGGAAAAAAAGATTTCAACCATAAAATGTCTGAAAAGTCTCTATTTTAAGAATTGTTTACGTATAGAAAAAAAATCTAGAAATTCTTAATAATGGTCATTCTAGGGAAGGTAATTGGAGAAAGTTAAATTCACATTTCTGTATTTCTACTTTTCTTTCATGAGACAGTATCAATTCTTGAACAGTTCTTATTAATATTTCAAAAGCTTAAATATTTGTAAGAAAAGATAGGTGATTACCCCCAATTGCTCAGATGAATGGGACAAAAGGTAATAACAAAAACAGTCATTTCTCAAGCAAGTTCTTAGTTTTTGAGTACTGTAGTAAGTACTTTAAAGAGTTTAAATTTCAACAAGTTTCAGGGATAGCCATTATATCCAATCTACAAGGGAGATCAACACGCAAATATACAAACAAATAAACAAAAACACCAGCAAATTTACTCAAGGTTATACAACAAGCAGAGCTAAATGGCAGGTTCATTCATATCAAAGAAAACTAATCAAAAAACTTATCCTCAATTTTTGTTAGGTTGAAACCTGCTATCATTTTGCAATATAGCCAAGATTCAAATAGAAGGAATGCTAGAATTAAATTATTTTTATTTCTTACTATCTGAGAAATCATTCAGTATTGTAGTTTCCGATGTATGTATGAAATTCAGCTCTTATGTATATTTAATACATTTTTTTCATTCTGCTTAAACTTTCATGAACTTTTTATTGTCATTCTCATTCTTAAATTTACAGCTGCACACAGTTAAATAAATACCTAAATGACTACACCAACATGAATGTTGGTGTAAATAAATACCAAATGACTACACAATAGGTATAAGACTCAATAGATGACCAGTTCACTAGAAATCATAATCACTATAGCCAACACGAAAAGGATAGAATAGATAGAATTACTGTTATCAAAATCTATGTAATGTTTGAAAATGTCGACATAAAACTGCATAAATTACTTAAGGTACTGGACTGTTTTGTGCATCAATCTTTTTTTTAAAAAAATTGTTTATATATATTCTTACATTACTCTATTCCCCAAGGTTCTTCCACGTGTGCAAGAATCTCAATGTCATACTTAATGTTCAGATTATCGATAACTTCCTAACAATTTTGTATTCGTTGAATAAACTCCAGGTTCCTAAGCAAAGATGTTGGCTTGAACCAGGTGAAATTGCTGATAGTCTACTACGATTAACAATACTGGCAACTTTATATGGGTTAGCCTACTTCAGAAGAGGGTAAAAAGTGGAGATTAAAATGAAAGTAAGAGCCAGCTTAAAGGTTTTAGGTTTTTGTTTTTCTTTTTTTTTTTTTTTTAAGAGTCCAAAGATTAAGAGCGGAAAGTATAATGAAACATTCAGCAACTGACCTTTAAGTAAAACGCCTTTTAATGCACATTTATGAGTATGAATTTATGGTTAAATGGCAAATATCAAACTTCTTATCTTTTCCATTTGTGAAAGAATCCACCATCAATCAATTTTTCATAAAGTTGAAGGACTGCTATTGCCTTTTCCACCTTACCCCAGCAAGTGTACACTACGTGTAAACACAGCTCTGGCAATTGTGCTTCCGATTAAACCTAGTAAAAAGCAAAACCGTTCTCCTTTTGCCGTTGGGTGGGCTTCTAGGAAATCCCGGGGCTCCCAGTCTCCCCAGCAGCGTCGGTCCGGGAGTGGATGGGCAGGTGCGCCCGGAAACCCCGCGGCGGGGACTCCGGCATCGCTTCCCTAAGAAACTCTGTGTGTGCGTGTGCGCGCGTGTGGGTGTGCGTGTGCACAAGCCGACACACACGCAGGCTGTAGGTTTCCAAGTTCCAGTTGGGACTCAAAAGTGCGGTCTTTCTTTGTTTCGGATCCCAACTGATTTCTACACGCGCAGTGGGGACTTTTCCAACACAGACAAATCCACCGCGTTAGAACTTGAAGGCAGAACGCCCGCACTCACCTGCTGGGCAGGAAGCCCGGCCAGGACGACTGTGGGAGCTCTCAGGGCCTGCTCCTCCATCTCTGACGCCAAGGCCAGAAGCGCCGCCACTCCTTCAAAGGTAAGATTTGAAAAGCCCGCCCCTAGCTGGAGCCTCAGATCCAACCGCCCGGTCGTACCAAGTCCGGGCCGCAGGGGGAAGGGGCGCAGGGGCGGGGGGCGGGGGGGGGTGCGCCAGCCCGCGCGCGCGCGCACGCGCAGTAGCAGCGTCCCGCGCCTTCTGCGCCGGAGGATTCCGAGACCCGCGTTCACTGTGCGGGGCTGGGAGATGGGAGCAGGTGGCTGACTTAAGCCTGTTTGCGATGTGGGCGGGCCTGGGGGAGGAGTAGGCGGGGTCGTGGGGAAAGCGGCGGCCACCGACAGCTCCCGGTGGGGCGCAGGGTTTGGGCTGGTGCCTTTCGAGGCACGCCCTGTTACTAGACTGCACTCTGCCTGCATCTCAGCCAGTGCCTGCCAAGTCACTGACTGGGGAGGTGGCATGGGGATTTCTAAGTTGAATTTCCTCAACTTCTACAGACAATTCGGAGACACGTGGTGTACCTCGGCATTCATGGTCTTAACTAGAGAGCCAAGAGAGTCCACGCGCAGCCTTCTTAATCTCACACATCACAGCGTAGTCATCTAGGAGCGTTCAGATGAGTGTCTTACCGATCAGTTTCGTGAACTATCATATCAAGCATTCCACAAGGTCATCTCTTTATTCCCCAGTGTGTCTTTAGAATTCCAGATACTTACCCCCCCCCCATATCTGTTCTTTCTTGCAAAAGACATCTTTCATTCTTCTTTTTCTACCTACATCTAGGCAGAACGAGGTCTTGTTCAACCAGTCTCCCCTTCTCTGCTCTTCCTAAAAACCAGTACATTACTTTTTCATTAATTTTATTAATCATAAAATGAAGTATAGAATCTGTAAATATCAGAGTGGAAGAACCAAGAATTAAAGCCCTTATCAAGGCCAGGCACGGGGGCACATGCCTGTAAGTGGCAGCCTAGGAAGCCGCGGCAAGGGGCCAGGGATCACAGTTCCTGCCACACTCAGGGTAATGTAGCGAGACCTAGTTCCAAAAAAAAAAAAAAATAGCTGGGCATGGTGGCAGGCGCCTGTAAATCCCAGCTACCTGGGAAGCTGGGGCTGGGGATTGCTTGAGTCTGTGGTAACCCCGGACAATGTAACTTTGTATCTTCTGAGGAAATTTTCTACTAAATAACTCTCTCACCCACACCTCATAAAGGATATTTGACAATTTCCTTCCATAAATAGGGTGATCGTTCTTTTTATTTGCCTGAGACAATTTTTGTTTGAATTTGTTGTCCTAATATATCATCAATCTTATACTAATCCCAAAGTGGATATTAAATTAGAAAACCACATTATCCACAAGGTCATTTTTTTAACCCAGTTGGTTTGAAGTAACTTCTGAAAATGAGTGGGTATTTTGCCTCATTGACCTTTTAGATTAGTTGATGACCCTTCATTTAAATTAGATATAAATTGGTCATTGGAAATGACCCATATCCTTTAACAAAACTATAAAGTATGTAGAACTCAAAATGAACAACACAGAGTTCATTTCTTTTACTCCACAGATCTGAATTCTAGAGGCATTAGGTATTCTTTCTTCTCTGCACACCTTTCTTTTGCTTAGCAATTTGTGATATAATTACTCCCCCTAAAAAATAATTAACTTAGTATAGTACCGTAAAATTAGTATAATATTTGAATCATTAAAGAAACACACAGAAAGGACTCACCATCAGACATGCTTTATTTCTCATATAACCCACAAAACTCAGATTCAGATGAAAATACAGAAGTCATTAATAATGGAAAAAGGAGCAAACCAACCAATTCTAAATTGGAACTTGATGTGGAAATATTTGATGAGTAACTACTGGGTATATAACTAGAAATGCATTTATTTATAATACTTCAAAATAGATTGAAGGCAAGTCATATTTAGCAATTGTTTGTATGATAGTTAAAGCCTTTTTCTTTGGATAAGATGGGGTGTGGCCTATCATTCATGACACAATATGCCCAGGATATGCTTAAAATATAACTACCTACCTACCATTGAGATAATTCACATGCAGATGTAGTGGTTTGACTACAAGAAAATGAATGAATGGATACCTTGATGAATTTAATATCCCCAAAAGGACTGCCTTGTACCATCTCATATATTGCAGAAATAACATTTCTGCAAAATAAGAACTGCCTTGCACCATCTCAGATATTGCAGAAATAACATTTGACCATGTCTCATTTAAGTGATAACATTCTCTTTTCTTTGTTTTATACAGTAGGTGCATGTTCATCCAACTGTTAGGGAAAGAAGTTTCAACTAGAGGTTGAGTGATGGAGTACTATTCTCCAATATTTTCCTTTATAAATTCAACATTTAATATTAATTATAATAAAGGTATTATTATATCTGGATAATATTTTTAAAAATATATATACATACATTTTTTTTGAGACTAGGTCTCATTTTGTTTACCAGGGTAGTTCCAATCCAGCGGACTCAAGAGATCCCCAGCCTCAGCCTCCCAGGTAGCTGGGATTACAGGTACCTGCCACTGTACCTGGCTGCTTTTTTTAAGACCAGGTCTTGCTACGTTGCCCAGGGTAGCCTCTAACCCGCAAACTCAAGTGATCCCTGGCCTCTTGCCTCCTAGTGCTTGGATAACAGGCACTCCCCACCATGCTGAGTCTAATATTTAAAATTTAATTTATAAAATAGAAACTCAGTATTTAATGTAACTAGAAATGGTAATTTAGATAATAACAATAAGTGTTAAAATATATTTTTCTTCTCATTATTCCCTATATTCTTTTTAACTTTAAAGTGTCAGAAAAAGGAAAATATTGAACTTGAAATTAACTCTTGCTTAGAAAATGGAACCATTAAATTTAAAAATGTAATTTTTCATATATGTAGCTGTTATAGTTTTTGGTATCATCTAAACTCTCTTAAAATAAGAAAGTATCTGTTTAAAATCCTTTTGATGTTGCTTTTACTCATCTATAACATTGTAATAGTAGAAGAATAAACTACATAGATTAGAGCCATATTTTGAATTACATTCTAAAATAATATTAACAGTAAAGGAAGGAACTGCGGTAAAGATGCTAAGCAGAGATCCAGCATTTGCTTAAATGAATAAAGCATAATCTACAAAGTGCCTCAGCATCTTATAATCATAAAGAGGATATGGAATGCAGAGTCTGAAGACTTATTAGTCCTATGACCTAAGGCAAGCCACTCAGTATCCTTATCTATAAAAGAAGAATAATAATACCCAACTTGTCTTTTAAAAGTTGTTGGGACAGCTCAACCAGACAGAAAATCAACAAGGAAACAGCAGCTCTAAGTGAGAAATTAGAACAGATGGATTTAAAAGGCATTTATAAGGCAGTTCATCCTCTAAAAGTTGTGTAGATGTTCTTCTCAAGTGCACCTGGAAAATTCTTGACAATAAGCCACACACTGGGCTACAAAACAAGTGGCAATAAATTCATGAAGACTGAAATAATCTCTAGTGCCTTCTCAGACCACAATGTCATCACACTAGAAATCAAGAGAAAAAAATGGAAAAAAGCTCCAACAGGTGAAGACAAAATAACATGCTACTGAATGATCATTGGGTTAATGAAAAAAATCACTGGAGAAATTAAAAAATATTTGAAGACAAATGAAAATGAAGATGTATACTGTCAGAAACTATAAGATGCAGCAAAGATGTGCTAAGAGGTAGTTTATTGAATTACAGGCCACATCAAGAAACAAAAAAATGCTAAAATAATCTAACTTAAACCTTATGTAACCAGAAAAAGAACTAATGAAGCTGAAAGTCACTAGAAGGAAGGAAATAATAAAAATTAGATGGAAGAAAATGAAATTAAAATAATGGAACAAAAGATTAATGGAACCAAAAGCTGGTTCTTTGAAAAAATAAACAAAATAGACAACTCTCAAGTGAGACTCAGTATGTAAAAAAAGAAAGAGCAAATAATTAGAACCAGAAATTTAAAAGGAGAGGTTACTTCACACATCTTAGCATTGCAGAGGAACATAGGCGACTACTATGGGTATGTTTATGCCAACAAATTGGATAATTCAGAAGAAATGGACAAATTCTAGATTCATACCACCTGTTCATACTCAATTAGAAAGAAACAAAAAAGTGGAACTGATCAATTACAAACAAACAAAAGAACACAAAATATGAAATCTTGCCATTTGTGACATGAATAAAATTGATATTGTTTTTGGGTTTTTTTTTTTTTTCATGTTGTTTGCTTACATAGCTGGTGTTTGTAAGCATGGTCCTCCCTCCTCCTCCCTCCTCCCTTTCCCCTGGTCACCCCTCTGGTCACTCCAGTTCCTTTTTCATTGTCAGTTGTTGGTTGACAATTGGCCGGTTGGTCTCTTTGTGTTCTTTCTAAAGCACTGTCCTCCTGGTTGAAGTCCTACATTCCTGGGGGACCACAACCCAGGCTGAGCAGTTCTCTATGTATATCCTTAGGGCTAGTGGCCTTTCTGAGCTTGTTGACAAACTTCTTTTTGGTCTGGTGTGTGGAGTGGCTCCCCACATTTCCCACTGACACTTCTTTGTGGCCTTGTTCCCCCAGTGAGATGGGGGGGGGTCTCCTTGATCATGTTGAAAGTGTCTATGGGTGGGGCCTTAGCCCAGCATCAGAAATGTTGTCGGTATTTCCTGGTGACATTCTTCACTCTCATCATCCACAATCATCTTGTATCTTGGAGTTTTGACCATTCTCTATTGGGGCAGGTGATGGGGGTGTTTGTTCATGGCCTTTATTTCTCTGTCTTTTCAGGTATATCTGATCTGAGTTGTTGTTTTTTCTCATTCAAACAGAGGAATGGCTGGGGTGAGAATGAACCAGAGGGTGACTGCTTCCACCTGCACCCCATCTGCATTCTCTGTGCAAGAGAGGGCTCCTTCCTGATGCCTCCCTTTCCGGCTGTGGAACCAGAAGGGGGTGTGGCCCCTTCCACCCAAACATGGAGGTGGAGAGGGGCAGAGCCCCAGGCTTCATGGAGGCAACTGGGTTGCCCCAGTATCCCCAGAGGGGAGTAGCTTACCCCTAAAATTGATATTGTTGAGAGACTTAAATAAAGATAGACTTGTGAGAGTGTTCGGTAAACTGGCCATCCCACATAAGTACAAGGTATTGCTACTGCAGGAAATAAACATCAGTACCTATGGGCAATTGTACAGGACCCACAGAAATCTGAGAACTAAATGACAAATATTATGTGAATAGAATTAGATGTTTTAATTTTTGGAGATATATTACCTACCACTAAAAAATAATTGACATTTAGAGTATATGTAAACTACAAATCAATAAAAATTCAACTGGAAATGGGTCAAATGTATAATAGACTTATTGTAAGAGAATAAACGGCAAATTAAATATAAAATATTGTCCAACTTTATTATTAATCTTAGTTTGTAAATTAAAAAATAAGTCTCCAAGGACATAATATTTTATTGTGACAAACTTGTAGCTATAAGGAGTTTGATAATACTAAGGGTTGGTAACTCTGCAAGTCAAAGGAATATTACACACTGGTAGAAAGAATGTAGATTTTCTCAGTTACTTAGAAAAAGTATTCATAACCATCTGTGACGTTGACACAGTTTATATTCTAGGTATTTCCTTTGGGAAAATCTGGCATATGTGTGTCAGGAACATTGCTTATGATATTAAAAACTTTAAAGCAATATAAATGTTCAAGAAAATGTACAAATTGTGGTGAGTTACCCTACAGAATATTATGTTAGTAAAGAAGATTAAACCATAGATACATGTGACATTATGACTAAACTTAGAAATAATGGATGAGAAAGCAAGTTGCAGAAAATTACAGAGTACATAATGTTTATAAAGTCAAATAATAAGATAATCTAAATAATACATTATTTAGAACACATAAATGTGATGAGAATTATATTTCAAAAAGAATTGGGTGCTACAAACAAAATAAGAGAGTACCTCTAGACGAAAGAAAAGTGGTTAAGATGGAAATAGCATGCAGATATAAGACTAAAAGTAATATTTTCATTCTTAATTGGGATAATAAGATCAAAGGTGTTAATTTTAATGTTTTTCTGGTAACTAACATATATTACACAGATTAAGATACCTCAAACACTTCATGATAAATAATTTTAGTCTAATTTGTTTAATTTCTAATTTCATGAAATAATTCTAGTATATTTTAAATGTCCTTATAAAAATTAAACACGCTGAAAATATGTAATATTTTTAAAGCTATTTGGCCAATTAATAATAATAGTACCTTTTTTGACTTACAAAATTGGGCTGGACCTTTTATTAGTTTGCAATACACTTAACTATGTGAAACTATGGAAAGACAACTGTAATACATTGATTCAAATACCCAGCAACAAACAAAAATTGACCAAGTAGAGTTATCTGTTGACCATTAAAATAACCACTGCTGGGATAGTGACTAGTTGGGTGGAATTTACAAGGGATGAGAAATTTTCTCTGAAGGTGGAGACCAATTAAGTGCAATCTGAATTATTACTATTAATGTGACCTGCATTTTACACTCAGGCCTAAGGATATTTGAATGACATTAAGATTACAGGACTCCTTACTGAGCAAGGAAATCAGTCAGAATTAGTTATATGACTTAACTCAGTGGTCTGCAAGCTACAGAATACAAGCACTTCTTAAGGCAAGGGCAGTTAGGTGGAAATCACTGTCAGGATCAACAGCTTACATACCCCATCCTAAAACTGATCTGTGTAAAAATTTACCTGCTATTGAGGCTTCACATTGGTTCCCAGTCCACAATCACCTTTATCCATTTGGCAAAAGAAAGGCTTCATCTTTAACCATCCCCATGCTTTGCCACAGGGTATAAAAACCATCTGGAAAGCAATGGAACAATTACAATTGTTGGTGTTGTGACTATAGTAGTGAAAGAGGGAATTAATGCTTACATTTATAAAAATGAAAGCCAGACATGGAATTGATGTTGAATCTTATCTCATTCAAGAATTATTAAGTATTCATCCACGGACACATAAAGACTAATTGAAAAAGGTTTTCCATCGGTGATTCATTTCCAGCTCAGGAAATGTTACTTTTGATATTTAATATTGATTCATTATAATTTATAGTACACATAGTTTTATAAATTATGCATTACTAATAATTGTAATAATGAAACCCAGAAGAAAACTCATGACAATTAAATTGTACATTCATATGGAAATGTAAAAGTGTATAAAATTTCAATTTACATGCTTGTGTTGGTTACAGAGAAACATGACAGGGTGAGCAACAAGATCTCTCAAGCATAAAAATATTTTCTACTAGCATGAAATTCCATGGCAGAAGTGGATAAAAATATAGGTTTAATTGGAAAAGGAACAATATAAAATTTTCAGTTTAGAGATAAAGTTATATTTTTAAATATATGATGGTCACTGAATATAAAATTTTTAATATTTTGAATTCCATTGGATATATTTAATTACATAATGAATATAATGTTTTAAAATTTAACTTGTAATTATTTGAAAACAACAGAAATTACATTCTTATAACCACTTAAATTTAAGCTAACATAACAGATGTATGTCTCCCATTCTTCTTTTACCTACTGGAATTGTTATTGAGGCAGTCCTGAATATCTTTCACCAATATATACTGGATTTGGGAAAACAGGTGACTTGACATTTTAATTCATGGATTTTGGGTTCACCAGGAGCCACAGACATGAAAAGTGAATAACATGGATATCCTAATGTAGTGTACTACAACATTTCACCACAGATCCTGCTCTTTAAACCTAATGGTTTTATCAAAATGCACTTTTGGTTTTTCTCCTTCACACTTGGGTAAGTACATATGGCCTGTAGGAAGGAATGTAAGTTGAATATATTTAATATTTATGAAAACTACAGTCATGTGTCGCTTACTGATGGAATGTTTTGATAAATGCAATTTTAGGTGCTACTAACATTGTGCGAATGCCCTAGGATATAACTGCATGAACCAAGATGGTATGGCCTACTACACATCCAGATAATGTGAGGTAGCCTTTTGGTACCACCAGTGTGTTTGGCTTTTGTTGACTGAAATATCACCATGAATCATAGATCATGATCAATGATATTGACAATATATTCTGGTTTTGATTTTATTTATTTATTTATTTGTTTGTTTGTTTGTTTGTTTGCTTATTTATTTATTATCTATTTATTTATTTATCTTTGAGATTAAGTCTCACTATTTTTGCCCGTGGAACTGCAGGCTCAGGTTGCCCAGGGTACCATGGACTCAAGCAATCCCCAGCCTCAGCTTCCCAAGTAGCTGGGATTACAGGTGTACGCCACCACGCCCAGCTACTTTTTTTGAAACTAGGTCTCACTGCGTTGTCCCAAGCAGGACTCGAACTGCAATCCCTGGCCCCCACCACAACTTCCTAGGCTGCTGCTTACAGGCATGTGCCACCATGCACGGCCCTGACAATATATTCTGGTTTGGTTCACTTCCTTATAGATTGCCCTATTTGAAGTTAGATATGATTATGCCACTTGTGTAGACCAATGAACCATGAGATATGTCTGTGCAGCAATTTTAAGAATAAGTCTGTGATTTGTTGTACTATTTTTCTCTCTGTCCCAGTGTCAGGCAGTTTCTAATAATCAGTGGTACAATGTCCTGATTTTCAGAGTTTGGAAAACAAAGAGAGTCCCAGATATTTGTAATGAACTTGTATTAAGTACTAGAAATGAATTATTTTTGTTCTGAGCTTCTGAATTGGGGCATAGTTTGTGCTGCCAGCATCACTAGTCCATCCTGATAGTTACAAGTACTAAACTGACAAAAGGGCTATGCAGTGTTAGACTTGCCATAGCATCAAGGGATTTGATGTCTTGAAATTTTCTTCACTGGTGATGTAGAAAGAATAATTTTTCTTCTGTCTACTTAACAGGCTTGTTTTGATGTCCAGTATTTGAGAAAGTATTACAAAAATGTAAAACTTGTGCGAATGTATGCCAGTATTATCATTAACAACACTACCAAATTGGTTTACTTTCATGTATATCATGCCAATTCGAAGAAGAAAACATTAGGAAAGTTACTAAACACTCAAGAATTAAATCAGATAACAGTGGAATGAATGACTTGATAATTTCAACTTGAAGTAGAGATATTTCCATCCAAAAATACTACATACCTATTCAAATCTTCTTTTATAAACTTATTTAAAGTATCTCTCATACCTTTGAAATTTTGTTTTCAGTTATGAGAGTGACTAACAAAAATAAAACCAAAAGTAATTTTAGAAGAATAAAAACTTTATTTTGATCTTAGGAAATATTACATTCTTAAGTTGTATGATACCAACGTGAGCACTGAGCTGGCTTACCACAAATTCCAGAGTCAAGCTTATTGAACTCCTTTGTTTTCAAACTCAGTCTATCATTCCTTCACCCCAAAATTCTGAGTTCTTGAGGGAGGGGGGTTGATCTTTTCTTTCCATTGATACCACCACATTAGAAAGAATAAATCAGCTTTCCTATTATTTTCTGAAAATATATAAGCAGGAGAACACTCTGCAATACTTTCCAAAATGTGTGAGCTAGTTTAGCATTTCCTCAGTGGTTAATGAACACAAAAAACTGAAGGAACTACAGGTCTTATGATATAGTTGCTTTTGGTTTGCTATGAATGAACAGACAGGTATGGTGGGGCTCCTTGTTAATTCCATAAAGTGCTATGTTTACTAGTACCATCACAGTAATGATGATGATGTGTGATGAGTAATTATATGTGAAATTCTTAGCTCTTTCTCAAATACCTGCCACTTACCAGTCACAGCTTTTCCAAGCTCTCTCCTGGACCAGAAAAAAAAAATTAGAACCTGCAGTTTATTTTATGGGTCCTTCTGACCATCTGCAGCTACCTTACTAAATTTCAAACCAGATAATTCAAAGTCAAACCAAACTCTTATAAAGTGAACAAACTACTTATTACTAAGCAAAGTGATTCCGTAAACATGCACTACAAGATAAATATGGAAAACCTAGTTATCCCACCATTGTCCAGAACTGTCTTTAAGTCTCTGATCATCTCACCACATGTCCAATCATACAGCATTCAATAGCATGTTTTCCAAATGCAGGGCATTCTTCTTTCCTCCTTTGGCATGTTCCAGCTTTTCCAAGATGTAGTCAAAGATGTGATGTTATCTTATTCTTCTTGCAACAACCTCTTTACTTTAGGCAGCATTGAAAACTCAAAGATTCAGGAACTAATAAAGTCCATTTACTCAGGCCTAGCTCATGGCTGCTCCAAAAGGATATGATCTAAGCAGATATGGCAAATTCCAACATGGGAGTTCAAATTTCTAAACTCTTCAGACTCCTCTGGCATACACACTCAGCTTATGCATGCTAAAGCCTTGACTTCATAAGCTTAGGCCCATATCTGGGCTGGCTGCCTTGGCCATAAGACTCACATCCTCCTCCCCAAAATATTGACCCCCCCAAACACTGATCTCTCCCTTTGTTCTAAAACTCTATATTATTCCCCTCACCCTATCCACCAAGACAGGACGCAGGAGGGAGTCCTGTCAATTAGCTCACATCACAAATAACTTTGCTTTTCCTTCCTCCTCCCCATGAATTCTACTCTTGAAATTTACAGTTCTAAAGTAACAGGGAAGTATCTTCTGTATCAATGGATGTGTCAGTTAATGTTAATGACAAGTACCAACCAGACTATTATCAACTTATGTTAATAGAAAATACCTTCCAATAAAATAAAGCTAAACAATAAAAAAAAGACACCTAGAATGAATAACTTACCTTTGACCATTCTAATTTTACAACAGAAAATCTAAGTGATTTGATATTCATTTTTAGTTGTTTAAACTTTACTGGTTAATTATACTCAAATTAGGTGTAAATAATAATCGATGCTAAGTGAAAGCTTAGTTTTTCGTTATCACTGTTCTAATTTCTTTCCATCCGTTTACTACAATGAACGTATTTTCTTTTCTTCATACTATTTCTCTATTATTTACAGAAAGCTAATCATTCTTTTATATAGAATGCACTAAATTCTTTGCTTGAAATAGTATATAAGATGTAAAATAGTATATAATAGTAACAAGAAACTTTTGTCACTTGTAACTCAAATAATGAGACCGACTTCTTGAAAGGATATTTGTGCATGTTAGAGAATATAGCCATAAGATATACATCTTTAGTTATGTCTTCACAATATCTCCATCTTTTGCAGTTTCGCTTCTTAGTTTTGTGGATGCTGGTATAACAATATCACTCTTTCTTGCACAGTATAAATAAAATTGGAGATGTTACCTGTAGGCTGAGTATGTTTCTTAAGTTTGTAGCTCTAAATACTTGAAGAATTCTATATATTAATTGAATGCTTGAGTTATATTTGGAAAGTGTCTAATAAAGCACTCTTTGAAAATGTTGTCATGGCCAGAAAACCATAGTCATATTAAATAGAAAAGACCAGGCAACTGCCCTGCTGGGAGATATATCCTAATACTCAATAGCTTATTTTTTACATAGTTTTAAGATAATTATATTCTACTTTGCCTAACTATGTATGTTCAAACTAATTACAAAGGATATTTATTTTATTCCTTAAGGTGAAATTAGTCTCTCCTTGTGAACATTGCTTACTTATTGAAACTAAGTTTGCCTCTATTTACTGTGTTTTAAGTTGATAAAATTAATGAGATAAAAAGAATAATCAGGCTGGGCATGGTGGCACATGCCTGTAAGTGGCAGCCTAGGAAGCTGCGGCCAGGGCCAGGGATCATGGTTCGAGTCCCTCCAGGGGCACTTAGTGAGACCTAGTTCCAAAAATATATAGCTGGGCGTGGTGGTATGTGCCTGTAAACCCAGCTACCTGGGAAGCTGAGGCTGGGGATTGCTTGAGTCTGTGGTACTCTGGGCAATGTGAGCCTGCGGTTCCACAGGCAAAAATAGCGAGACCTAGTCTCAAAAAAAAAGAAAAAAGAAAAAAGAATAATTAAGGTGGTGGGTGACCTCCAGGAATTACAGTGATGTTAAATATATGTAAGATAAGTAAATTATTTAAAATATTAAAAAAAGAATAATCAAAGAAATCAGAATTACCATAAATTAGTTTTTAACATTATGTATATTAACAGTGAGTTTTAAAAATTAAAAATATGTTTAAAGAAGAATAGAAAAATTCTCAAACATCTTTTGCCCCAAACTCCGAAAAGCCTTAGTGTTATTCTCTTGATTTTTTTTTCCATATCTTAACTCACGCATAGAGGGAACAAGCTAAGTATTGATTAAACACCTTAGTTGTATTTTATTATTCAAATAAAATGTTTCTCATTAAACACTTTAGAGAAAATTGCAAATTTAGGTTGTTCCAGAAAATTCATTTAAATAAAGTGACTAATTAGATTTCTTAAATATATAGAAAATTTCACATTTATGTTTTGAAGATGAAAGTTTAGCAATAATCACCAGATATGCAAAATGAATTGCTATTTTTTTCAAAGTTCCAGAATAGAGTCTATTGTGCAATAACTTTAGAAAGAAAATTCAGGTTGATGTCAATTTTTTTTTTTTTTTTTTTTTGAGACTAAGTCTCACTGTTTCTGCCTGTGGAATCACAGGCTCACGTTGCCTGGTGTTCCACAGACTCAAGCAATCCCTAGCCTCAGCTTCCCAGATATCTGGGATTACAGGCTCGCACCACCACACCCAGATATTTTTTTGGGACTAGGTCTCACTACATGCCCAGAGCAGGACTCAAACCGCGATCCCTGGCTCCAGCTGCAGCTTCCTAGGCTGCCGCTTACAGGCATGCACCACCATGCTCAGCCTGATGTCAATTCTTTATGATTAAATCAGGTCAGAATTTTTATTACTGCTTGTAAAATGTACAAGACTTTCAGGGCAAGGAGGAATCAACTAAAGAATTTTAGAAATTAGAGTAAATCTTAGAAAGTACCTATGTAATTCTATTCCATAATTTATGAGAGGATAGGGATGATGTAATTACTATAAAATATAAAAATAGCAAAAGAATTTCCTACTTACTATGTACCTTTAATATGCCACTGAGGCATGCTGGCAATCTTTCTAAACATAATTTAGTTTAGGAAATTACATTTAGTAAAGCAATAAGCTGCTAGCTTTCACTTATTATGTATTTGTATAAACACTGGTATATACTATTTGGTATACTATTAAATAATAAAAGAACATTTATAAAGTGGATTTCTGATATGAAGTTTTTGATAACAACATGTACTAAAGAACATGAATTGGTTGTTAATCATGGGATACTACAGTATTTTTTCTTTCATTTTAAATGACTACTTACCGTATTGGCCAAGGTTTCTTCCCGGAAGCAATATGTGATTTCCCCAAGGGCCGTCTTCTATGTCCTATCTCTCAACTATTACAGCAACACATGAAAACCTCTAGCAATAGCCTGCCTTTTCAGCTGTGAGCTGAAAAACTGTATGTGCTGTTGAAAGTATAGAAAGCTAAATAGAAAGAAAAGAGAGATAGAAAAAGAAAAGATGCCTATCACAGAAGATCCTGCTGTGCCACTTCCATATCCAATAGTCATGGTTTATAGTGATTTGTTCATCAACCAGGGGCTCATGGTTTTGTCAGTTGCAATGTCTTTTAAACAAAATTCTTGACTGAACTATATTACAGCCACACGCACCACAGAACAGATACATCCATCTGTCCACAGGGAGCATCATCTTATTTCTTCTTTCTTTCCTTCTTTTCAAAAATAACGCAAAACCTAGTTTTTAAGTAAGAGCTCTTAAATAATAATCATCTCTCTAAAACCAAGAGTCTGCTTCATTGTTGTTGAATTTATTTTCAAGTTTTAGTATAGAAAGGTTACCACTAGAAGTATAATCAAACATAATATTTCATCTATTAACATTTTAATTATTTATTTTTTCAGATGAAAAGCATTATAAAACTCTTGCTACCTCCACCTATAGCCCCAATATTCCCTCATACTTCTAAAAATTCTACATATTGATTTAAATAATTTCTTAGGGTCATTATTGTTTTTTTTTCTGAACAACATGCCAAACCCTAATAAGATTAAAATCAAAATGTTATGTAATACTAAGCAAATTAACAGTCTTGTGCCATAGTAATCCATTATAAGAAATGTGACTATAAATCTGAACTGTTATTATTATCATCATATTTATAACTGTATTAATAAAGCTATTCATTCCAGAATATTAACAATCTGTCTTTCATGTTTCTTTTGAATAACATGTCAAAAGTTGGCAAAATTATTGAAGTACTTTCAATGTTAATAATTTAATACAAATGTCTAGCAAGAATAACCACTTAAAATTAATTATGATCAATTATGATAGATTGTTTCTCTTGGTTCTCATTTGCTTTCCTGATAATCAACTTGCTTTTTCTAAAATAGGTCAATATGAAATGACATCTAGTCATTTCACACTTCTATTTTTTAATAAGCCAAAACTGTAAAGAAATTAGTTATTCAGTTGAAAGTAATTAATCCTTATGGTATAATAAATCATTCCTTATATTTGATATGCTCATTTTCTCTTTAATTATTGTACACTAATATGATTATACTATAGTAATTTTATTAGTTCTAATACATTGTGTAAAAAATGTATTAGTTCTAATAAATTTTGTAATACTCTAAAATTAATCATATTTGGCTTCATTGTACAAAGATCCTTCTCATTATTGCACTATTGATTAGGAGAATTTATTTTCAAGAGGCTAGCTAGAAGCATAAAAGGGAACATTAATGTAATATTTTAATAATTTTGTACTCTGGTTTGAATCTTGCGATTCAGTGTTTGATATTCTTAACTTCCATTATTTTAGGTTAGGATTCAAGCAATTAAAAATTCACTTCTTTGAGTTATCTTTAACAGAGGGTATAATCTTAGTAAAAGTCACATTTTAGCAAGTTATATAGAATATAGATTTGAAATGTCAAAAAGAAATTTTTGCATCTTGGGCACATAAGAGCTGCAGGGCTTCTGACAAAGGATTAAGCTCTTCCATGGTTACTATATTTGAGAAAGGTTGCTTTCTTTATGTACTTGTAGAATTTATCACTCCATTTAACAATATCAAGATTACAGATGGGTAGTAATTATAATTAGAATGAAAATTTATGTGTGTTTGTTTATAGACTCATTTCTCAAAGTATGGTCCTGATAGTGAGTTGCCCACTTCAGTCCTGCTTCAGAAACACCTAATATATTTATTGATTCAAAGCTGATGCCCAATCTTCACCAGGTCTCCTGATTCTCTTTCAACATGGACTTGCTGCTATAGTGTCACCATTTTTCCAGTATGTAAAGTGACAATTCAGATTTGGTTAACATAAAATTATTATGGTGCACTTAACACATTTCCATAATATTGCATTAAAGATGACAATAAACAAAATTAAATATTCAGATATTATGATTGCAATTGTAGTTATAAGGTCATGTAAATTCTCCACATATTGGTGGGAATTTACAGAATGTTGAGAAAATTTGGATTCACACAATGTAATTATGTTCCCTTTACTGCTTACCTTGCAGTCTTAGGGTAGTCTTTATTCAATTAAACAGTTAACTCCTTAGTTTGAGGAAAATCGTATTAAGTCATATGGACATGGGAAGATAGAGGTCCAAATTGCATTTTTAAAAGAAAATCTCTTAAAAATAATTGGGAAAACAATTAAAAAGTAAAATTTAGCTAGAAAACATGGACAGACAAAACAATCTACAAGAAAGACTTCTAGATGTCTTTGTGGATTAAACTCCAACAATAACAAAAACAAAACACAAACAATTGAGACCTTATCAAAATAAAAAGCTTCTGCAGCAAAAGAAACTATCACTAAAACATAAAGCTACCCTACGAATGGAAGAAAATATTTGCACATGATATACCTAAAAAGGGGTTGATCTACAAAGAACTCATAACTTAACCAAAAGAAAACAAGCCACCCAGTCAAAAAAAGAGGCACAAGACTTTACTAAGCACTTCATTAAAGAAAATATACAGGTGGTCAACAGATACATGAAAAGATGTTCATCAACATTTACAAGGAAATACAGATTAAAGCTATGATGAAGTACTACCTATGATAATGACCAATTTTAAAAAGATTAGGAACAACAAGCATTGAAAAAAATGTGCAGACAGAGGACTCCTTGTATACTCTTGGTGGGGATATAGACTAATCTATCCCCTATGGAAAATGGCATGGAGGTTTCTCTAAACATAAAAAATGGATCCACCATATGGTCTTGCAGTTCCACTCCTAAGTATCTACCTGAAGAATGTAAAAATACTAATTCCAAGGGATATATACACATCCGTATTCATTGTTGTGCTATTTATAATACCCTATCAATGGAAACAACCTAAATGCCCAAAGACAGATAGGTAGATTAGTAAAATGTATTATATATAGGCAGTGGGAAGTGGCTATTACTCTTGCTTTCAAGAAGAAAAAGTCTTGTCATTTGTGACAGCATGAATGGAGCCCGAGGGGATTATGCTTAGTGAAATAAATCACAAGGTCAAAGAAAAGTATGGGTGGTGTCACTTATATATGGAATACAGAAACAAAACAAAGGGTCCAATAAAGGTGAACCTAGAACAAACCTAGAAATCTGGCTTTAGAACTGAAGATACCAAAATGAGGAAGGAGCACATTGAACTATGATGGAGGACTATGGATGCTTTGTTGGTGGGTGTGGTGTGGTTACAATCCCCAAAGGGGGAGATCATATACCTCTAAATCATGTATAACATTGTAAACCAATGTTACATCAGTTTTAAAAAAATGAAATTTGTGTCAAATATTTCTGAATTAACTTCTTGGGACCTTAGATTGGGTACACTACCTGAAAACTATTATTCTGAATATTATTTTAGATTTTGCTCTGTGTACTTATAATCTAAGATGGATTAAGCAATACTTTAGTTGAATTGATCAATAGAGGCAAAAATTCATATTAAAGCAAATGAATTGTTTTTCTCTGGGCAATTAATTTAGTAATTAATAACTTAAATCACTCAGTAAAAAATTAAACTGTTAACGGGCTGTATAGGAGGCTAAAATTAAAGATATCAAAATGTTTCAAAACTTTTTGGGAGCAACTATAAAACAATGCAAAGCAGAGAGAAGATGATTATGATACTGTGATATATAGGAAATATATCCATATTATATACTATATATATAATATTTTCAAAAGTTCTAAATATATTTTACATATCTAGTCGGTCTACATCCACAGGAATTGGCTCACAGCTCCTTTTGGAATTTAAGTGCTGAGGATGTTAAAGGTGTCTATTGTTATGTTAAGAAAAGCAACTTAGAAAACCTGCAGGGGGTGGCTAGTTGCCGGGGAAACCAACTAGCATAAAGAGTAGGACTTAAAGTCCCACTCTCTGATTCCCTTAGAACTAAGAGAGACAATAGATGAGTTGCTAATTGCTAATGCCAATGATCTAATCACTTGTGTCTGTTTAATGATACCACCTCCATAAAAATCCAAAAGGAAGGAGTTTCAGAGGTTGAGTGAACATGATGAGAAAACTACAGAAACATGTTCACCAGGTTGGTGACCATGAATATTTGGGGGAAAACGGGAAGTCTAAAGAAGGTATGGAAGCTCTGTGTTGATATTGCTCCCCAACCTCACCTTATGCATTTCTTCTGACTCCTGATTCATAGCCTATAGTAGCCTTTGTAATTAGTTGGTGTTCTAGTTGATAAATGTGTTTCCTCAATTCTGTGGGTCATTCTAGCAAATTAAATGAAACAGAGGATGATGTCCCGGGGACTTCTAGTTTACAGGTAGTAAGTGACAAGCACAGATAATATCTGGGCTTGCAGAGGTGCCTGAAATATGAGGAAATCTTTGTATTTGTAGCTCCTTGGTCAGAAGCACAGGTGATGGAGCGATGATTGCTTGGCATTTATAAGCGAGTCTGAAGTAAAGGGCAGTATTGGAGACAGAACACTTAACCTGTGGAATCTGATACTTTCTTTGGGTGGGTAGTGTCAGTGTTAAATTGAGCTAGTATCTGAAATTGTTATAGGGTGAAGAAAGAGACTTCTAACTTAAAACTCAGATCACCTCTGCCTACTTCTCCCAGGCAGATTCAAATCCTATAACTCCTGCAGGTAGATGCCTTCACAGGCCACCTTGCATTTTCATAGACTACTTTGGTATGCAAATACAGCCAACAGTTTTTCTAAGCTCTGTCTCCCCCAGCCCAACACTTGTTCAGTCCTTTAGAGTTCATTCACACTTTCTCAAAAAGTAAACATCTTCCTTTGGCATGCTCCAGCTCCCCCATGCTGTCTTCTCCTTGTCTTCCTCCAGGTAGTAGAAAGAAACTTCATAGTACAAGAACCAGGAAAGTTCATTTTCTTTTCAGGCCTAATTCACATGGCCTCTTCCAGAAACACCCAAGTCAAACTGTTGGCAGCCAGACCCAAGGTACAAGAAATGAATTTAGGAGAAGAGATTTATTTAGCCACAGCAGAAGGCCAAATGGAGATATAAGTTGCCATTAGGCAACTTTATTAACAAAAGGAAGGGGTATTTATAGGGACACAGGGTGAGGGTTTGTTGAACTTCAAAGAAGACAAACACAAACCAGAGAGACAATTAACATTTTAAAGCCTAAGAATAAGTGAGGAAATGGGGAGTGTAGGCAGGTGGTCACTATCTCTGATTTAGGAGAGCCAGAGGTGCCACTGCAGTCTCAGAAGGTTATTGTAGTAGGTCAGTCCTTAGTTTTTGGAAACTGGTTAACAGAGGGGTTTTCCTTATCTCGTTTGCAATGACTTTTCTGGTTTGCAAATGGCGCACAGCATCAAACTCCACAAGACAAATGCCAACACAGAGTTCAAATCTCCAACTTCTTTAGCTTTGAGCAGGCACATACAACTTATTCTACCAAAAGGCAAAGTTACTAGGCCAGGGAAAAGCCTGAGCCTGAGACCCCTCCTCATGACCTCAGGTGCCCCATCTTTTCTCCCCCAAATGTCTGGTCCCAAAATGGCTGATCTTCTTTGTTTCAATTCCCCTTATATACTCTTCCTTCCTGCCAAGAGAAGTCCTGAGGGGAAGGAAGTCCTATCAGGAGGTGTGCTAATCAAAGTACTACCTATACCTAGCTCTCTGTAAAAATCAGCAAGTCTATAGTAAAAGGAGAGTAGCTAGCTCTTTATCTAATATATGTATCAACTGTTAATGGGTCAGTATCAAAATTACTGTTGGTGTGAAGGTCTACCTGTACCAATTGGGGAATTGGAAATTAGACTGCAGGACTCTACCAACTATGAAATGATTAATAGATTCTCATGAATTCATACTTTGGCTATAACAGTTAATTCACAACCATTCTTACTTTATCTGAGTTGTATTCTCTTCCCTGCCCCAGTCCTGAATCAATTTGAAGCAAATTCTGACTATCACTTTTTTAGAAAGTATGTCAGTAGATGCTCTAAAAGATAAAATCATTTTTTAAGGACATTATCACTATCCTATAATTTTAGTAGTTCCGTTAACATCATCAAACACTCAGTGTATGTATATAGTTCTCTTATTGTTACATACGGTTTTTCAGTTGTTTTTTGCATGCATCTGAGTCAAAATACGTTCTATGCATTTCTATTGGTTGATACGCTTCTTAAATCCTTTTAAAAATATCTTTCTCTCTTGCAATTTATTTGTTAAAAAAAAAAGATCATTTGGTCTGTAGAATTTCTCATGGTGTACATTTCATAGACTGTATCTTTTGTTCCTCTGTTCCCAGTTTTTTTGGAAATTGGTAGTTGTTCTCAATGGGGATAATTTTGTCCCTCTCTAGGGAACATTTTTTAGTTCTTGGAAACATTTTTGGTTACCAAGGGGGGGCAGAGGGAAGACACTGGCATCTAGTGGGAAAAGACTAAGGATGCTGTTAAATCTCCTATAGTGGTAGATTTCTTTCATCTTCCAAATTATCTCACTTGAAATATCTATAGTAACATGCTGGAAGCATGGTCAAATTCAAGTTTGATATGTTTCCTCAATTAAAAAAAATTGACCAAATATATTTTTATCTTCAAATTTTAGGCATTATTAGCATTAAATCAATTTAATTGTTTTCAACATGATTTGCCATATACTCTAAGTTAAAAAATATTTATATGACTTTAGAGAGAGTTCAAAATTGTGATTAGGATTAGCGTTCACCTTAGTTCCTTGATCAGATTGTATTTTTATTCACTAAACTATAATTATACTCCAAAGAGTTTGATATCTCAACACAAATGGGATTGGGGTTCAAAGCTCATTTTTTAATACTATTCATTCCAAATTAGCCCAGTTGCCCTGCTGTTATCTATTTTCTGAACTCATTATGAAGGCTGAGAACATTTAATATTTATAAAATTGTCTGCAAAATTTTGAGAAAATTCATGCAAAAGGCAGTAACAAGTTTGCTTCTCATATGTATAACTATAATTATATTTGAAAATAAAAAAGCCATCTGTCCTGGCTTTTGGATAAAATAAAGCAACATCGTTTAGAAAAAATTGGAAAGAATATCTAATTTACAAATGGTTCAAGTCCTTAAAAGTTATTCCTGAAAAAATGCACTAGAAAAATACATATTTTTTTCTGGAAGTAGCTAGTTTTTCTGTGAAAAGAAGAAAGTTCTGAGTTCCCATTTTGTCAGCCAACTGGGTGGAGCTTTTATGTCTTTGTCCTTAGAGCTTCTCTACAAAAAATTATTTTATACAGTCAGCAATGTATTGTGGATATAAGATACACTTGTAGAATGTAAGATGGATAAAAGAGCACATTAATCTTTAATTCTAAAAATATTTTACCTCAAATATTGAAAATAAGATAGAGATAAATTGTTCTATAAGATGTGGACTGATATTATATTGAAATTATAATTCAAAACCTTATTTTTGGTATAATGACTCTTATCTCTTCAGTTAAGTATATGAATGTTCTCCTCAATATGCATGAATGCTTGTGTCAGTCTGTATCAAACAAGACCCCAAACACATATCTAAAAACAAATAACTATTATAATTCCCTATTTTCTGGTAATAGCATGTAACTTGTGAGAAATTTCTCTCAAATGTTAAACATTTATAAGATAGAAGTTTTAAATGAAATATTTGTTGCACAGAGAAAATTGACTTAAATGCCTTTTTCCTGGAAAAAAAAATCAGTGACCCTGTCAGTCATCTGCTTCTTCCTACTACCATTACTTTTCCTTGTTGGAAAAACTTATCTCTCATTGTAAGGGTGAAAAAATAACAAATGAAAACAGATAAAGACTTGAAAATACCCCTCAAACTTCAGGATTTGGCCATGGTTAAAATCAACAATATCAATCTTATCCAGCCTCCCTTCTAAATAGAGGGCATGTGATCTAATCCTGGCCAGTGAGCACTAATACATCACCTTGAAAAATACTTTCCTCCCGAGTAACCAGAAAGAGGTCTTGAAATGAATCTACCTTTCATTTCTATCTTTGGTCATACAGTGGCTATGTTAATATATAGAATGAGAGGTACCCTAGGACCCTCAAACTTGCATGTTCTGTATGGGTTCTGCCATCAACCATATAAAGGCAAAGCATACTCTTATGGGGAAGAACTTTAAAAGAATTAGTGTGCCTAGAGAGAGAAAAAAAAGGGTAATAGTTTCCCACTGAAATGCTCAAAGTTACCCATCCCCTCGTGGGTAAATGCCCAGCTAAAAAAGATTGGCTCAAAGCTGGACCACTGAGACTTGTAGCTTGCCACAAGTCTAAGCTACCTTCTGGCAGAAAAGCATAAGAAAGAGGCAAAAGCAGCCAAGCAAGTCTGGGACAAGAGGAGCAGAATCAAAGTACAAGTCATGAGAAAGGTAACCATTGTCAGCTTTCCCAGGGGTCTCTCCCTAGTCTCCTTATCTCTTTCAAGTTTCTCTATAAATCTCAGTTCAAATGTTTCCATAACTCTCTTGTCTCCTCCAAGTTCCCTTCAAAGACTCTTCAGCTTTTCTCTGGTGGCCCAACTCCACCTTTCATTAGTGGAGCAGGGAACATGGAACCTCCTTTTTTTTGAGAACTTTCTCTATAACAGATAAGAAATGTGAGCCCTAATTGGATCTACCAAATCAGTGCTAGAAACTGTACCCTTGAATTCTGTTATATGAGGAAAATAAATGCTCACTTTTAATGGAATATTTTATTTGTAACCAAAAAGTTTCTAATTGATATTGTTGATTTTAACCATGACCAAATCCTGAAGTTTGAGGGGTATTTTCAAGTCTTTATCTGTTTTCATTAGTGTTGGTTTCATTAGCAGACTCCCCATACTGGCCTCAAGCACATTCAAACTAACTTTGCATGTTTAATTTTGTGCTTACTGATATTAGTTTCAGCCTAATGAAAATTTCTCCCAACAGAGTAGAGAGCAGTCAGTCATCTAACTTATCTTTCCCTGGAACAATCCCTATGGCTAACACAGTGATCTAATGATATTGTCTCCAGACTACCCCAGAGCTAATCCTACCCAATCCTCAGAGTGGAATGATTTCACAGTGTTGTCAGTTGGGAAATGGAGGCCGATGCTTTGTTGATAAAACAAACAAAACAAAACCCCAAACCCAAATGTTTGGTGCAATAATAAAAATCAATTGATCAATCATTGTCTAAGTATAGAATGTATAGTGGGAAATAGTCTTGCAATAAGAAGACTTTGATACTATTTTTTTTAAAAAGTGATAGATCATTAAGTTCCTAGTATATTTTGGTTATTATATATAGGCTTAGGATACACAAATTCAAGCAATATCCATTTACTTTAATGAGAAGTAAAAAAGACAATCAGTGATTACAACATAGCAGATAAATACCACATGTATGGTACCGTGGTTTTGCAAAGGAACAGGAGATGGGGAGCATCTAACTCAGTTTAAGTTCAGGTGAACTCTTCTACCACAAAACTTTCCACAAGTGGATGAAATGACAACTGAGTTTTATAATGTTGAAATGATGACAACACTGAGCAAAATCAGCAGGCGGTGGGGGGGGGGAACAGGGATGGGGAACTCTTGGTGAATTTGGCTAATTCTATGCTCTGCAGATGGCCTTGCACAGATTTATTAGCCTCTGTTTTCTCATCAGTAAATATATAGGAGGTGGTTTGAGAAGCAGGAAAAGAGTAAATAGGGTAGAACTTTTTCAAGACTCTGGGCTTAGAATCTGATTATTATAACTTTTGTAACCTTCCAAGTGATGCAAGAAAGGCCTAGAAACAATGTTTTTAGTTTTGATATATCACAAAATTGGAAGCCCAATTTTCTAATTATTGCTTGAAAAAAGACTTTAGTTTAACACTGAACAGATAATCAGGTTCATCATGTTTAGGATATGTTCCTCCTATACTAATTACTTTGTAGTTAAAAATCCTTTTTCTAGGCATCATTTTACTTTTTTGCCCATCAGTGATTTAGATGCTATGTCTCTATACTTAAAAATTTGGAAGTTAAAAGGTGTTTTCCTCATTTATTTTATTTTGATAGTAGTCATCTCTCTAAAAACCTAAAATTTTCTTCCTCTTCCTTCAAGGCTTCAAGACTCATTTAAACTTGTCCATTCTATATGCTGGAATATATTCTAATTATTGTGAAAATATGAGTTTTTAGGTCCATATTGTACCCCCACTGACTAGTAAAGCAAAACTTAGAAAGTGAAGAGGAAACTAGAAAGTGAAGAGGAAATGGTAAAGGAATAGAATTATCTTAGGAAGTTAAAGTTGGTGAGAGAAAATTCTTCCATATCAATCCTTTGGTGAGAGGTCAATAACACTTTACTCAGATTGCTGATCTTCCTGAATGTGGTACTTATTTGTTTTAGAAAAGAATACATTGCTTCATTTTAATATGTTTTTTTTTTTAAATACAGATTCATTTTTCATCTTTTGACTGTGGCCATGCTACTACGTAGTAGTACTACTATTATGTCGTAGCATGTAATTTCCCTCACTTTAAACATATACCTTAAAATGTATCCTAATGTTCATATTAACTTGGAATAGACCCAACTAATAGACATCTAGAATTCAATCTTAGAAAACATCTTCCTCTCTAGGAATGAAGAAACATCCCTTTTTTATCCTCTTTTCATTATTTTAAACAACATCAAGACCAATAGAAAATTCTAATGTCTATTAAAGTCAACATTTGAATATGAGCAAGAAGCTAATATATTTGTTGAACAAATACTGAAAGAATTCATTCTTGAAACTTAACATTTTTAGTGTCCTGTCTTTCTATTATGTTCAAGAAATTATATTCAAAAAGAAGTCATTTATTATGCTTTTGTTATTCTTTCAGAAATTAGAATGGTAGAAATAGAAATGAGCTTTGAAAATATTTGAAACTATATAGATCTATTCTGCTACTATGGGCCTTTTTATTTCACAGTGTGACAGCAAATTTATAAGAAAACCATAATGTCATACATATTAACTGTGTTATGAAAATATTCATTATGACAAGTAATGAGAGGAACAGAATGCTCTATTTGTTTAAGTGATCAGAAAACTCATTTGGAGGAGTAATGGACTTTCTTTGGCAATATGACATAGGGAACTATGAGAGGACACACATGGCTTATTTAAAGCACATCTTTGTGGTTTCTTTTATTGGAAAGTTTCAATCTTTAGCAGATGAACCCAGGTAATTATCTTGGAAGACAGATTGTTCTTAGTTGAACTGAGCTAGGTAGCTATTCAACTTACAGCGATCAATGAAATAGAGTAACTAGAACTGGATAAAATATATACAGAAACTGAAGAAAAGGGGGTAACTCATCTGGTTGGTCTTCCCTTGCCTGTTTACAATTGAAGGACATGACTCAAAAGCACACGTAAGGGGAAACAATAATAATAGTGTTTATTAAGATAGAGAAAAGTTTATGGGATGGGAAGTGGTCAACAAAATCTGTCCTACCCCAGAAAATGTGCTGCAGAGTTCATACCAAAAAGTTGCACATGGAAGATAGCTGTCTGTAGCAGAGGCCATGGGAGTAAGCTGAAGCTTGGCCACACATAGCTAGCTCTCTGTTGAGAACCTTAAGCCAGCCACACATGGAGAAGAAAGGGGAAGTCTGCCCATCAGAAGTAGCTCTGGGTTCTCACAAATGGTGAATGGGATTCAGAGGCAGATTGGAAGGCAATAACTGAAGGTCAAGCTGATTCTATCCACCAAGAAAGCAAGAGTGTATATTGCTCTAGCTTTTTAAAGACTTCATGGCCATTGCATTTCCCCTTCCTCCCAATGATCATTATTCAGGCAGGGGGTTAAAGCTCTACCTTTCACTTTAAGCTGCCATTCACAGACTTAGAGGTTGTTAATCCTGGCCATGTCACAAGGCATGGTCAGAATATCTAGAAAGGTGGTGAATCTGCTTCTTAAATTCAGATCTCATCTTAAGTGGAACCTGTTTTGAGATGGCTTTTTTACCACCTAACCACTCTCAAATCATGTAAAAAAACAGTTAACTCAGTCTCAAATTGATTCTCAATTATAGTACATACCATGCTTATCTAATGTTGCATCAATAGCAATCATATAGTGAATGTTTTTCTCTTATTTGTTTATTGACTGATGGTTATTATTACTTCAAACCAGAATGTAAGCTCCCTAAAAGCTGGCATGTTGTTGACATTGAACATTATCACTTCCTCTTCTCTGTACAGTGTCCTGCTCATAGTAGGTACTCCAACCCTATCAGTTTAATGAATGTATGTTCAACACATATTTATACATATGTATGTGCACCATGAGAACTGAGCAGAGTGGGGAGAGAGGGCCATTAATTTATTTATCATTTTAAGATCAAATGATACAAAACAATTTTAAGTTTGTCTGGAAATCCGGTGTTGAAATGATGAAAAGAGGTTATTTAATACTATACAAAATTTGAAAACTGAAGTCCCACATGCCGAGAAAATTGTTTTTACAGAGCATATTATTTCTTTTAAACGCTAACTACCCAATTATACTTCAGAAGTTAGTTTATCATGCTGTGGTGAGCTTGATTTTCCATATAATATAATGGAACAGATGTTTCCTGCAATACCAGGGACAGGGAAATCTGTCCTCCTTTTTCTTATCTCCCACCCACAACCCCTCTTACTGTTCTCCGTATTTTGGGTACATGCACTCTCCAAATTGTGCAACCCAGAATCAGGCAGAATGTTACCAATTTCCTGACATTTGATCATCATTTTACTAAAAAACAATTTTAGGCTAATAATAGAGGCGAACTCCTCACATGAGTTACTAACAAGCCAGGGAGAAGTAGAGATTATGAGAGATAACATTTAGATGAAGACAATTTGTGAGATGTAAAAGATGAATTTAGATTGTTTTTAAAATTTAATTACTTAAATTAAATTAATTTTATTAAATTAAATTAAATTTAATTTAATTCCACTGATGATAGCCAACCAAGTACTAAAGTATTGATTTAAATCAGAATAGAGTGAAAATTTGTCTTTCATAAATTCTTGAATAATTTTGAAAGTATTTCATGATTACATGTTTCATTGCATGTACCATCTAACAGATCTTGTTTTGATTCTGATTAATATAGTAGTATGTATTAAAGTAGTATGTATTAAAGGTATGCTGCTTAAGAATTTATAATACATATAAGGGAGTGCTTTATTTTCTGAATTTCATATTCTGTGTAAGGGGTCTGGAGTATAGACAGGAGCTGCCCACAGGTGGTTCTGGAAAGTGGGGTCTGCCAGGGATCAGCACAGAAAAAGCTGACAATTAAGAAGTGATGGTCCATCTGGAAGGGCCATTGACTCAGAAGGGGAGAGGACCTTGGTAATCAGACTTATTGCGGGAGCAAGGCAAAGCTATAAAGGTAAGGAGGCAATAATGCTGGCCTGGTCATGTAGACACTATGATTTGGGTTTTAAATTAAAAAAAAAAATTAGTGAAACCCACAGAGAGTTTTTAAGTTTCTAAAAGCTTGAAAACAATACCAGCTTCTACCTACACTGAAGCCTCCCTTTCTACTAAGGATCATATTTATTTAGTTAGATGGGGGGACATCCCTTAATTCCAAGAAAAAATATGCCTCTACTTCAGGCCTGAGAGGGAGTCATGACACTCCAGAACATTGTGGCATTTATTCTGGACAGATCAGCAAACCAGGTCTTTAAATTCTGGTCATGATCTTGATACATCTACCTGAGTTTGGGTGACACTCTAAACATTGAGTAAACATATGCCAAGGTTTGCTAAAAACAGTTTTGATATACACTTTCTGTCCTGCATAATTGTAATAGTATCTTTTCTTCCTTTTGTTTTTTTGAGACTAGTTCTGGCTTTGTTGCCCAGGGAACCACAGATTCACATTGCCTGAGGTACCACAGACTCAAGTGATTCCCAGCCTCAGATTCCCAGGAAGCTGGGATTACAGGCACACGCCACCACACTCAGCTATTTTTTTGTGATTAGATCTCCCTATGTTGCCCTGGGGGGGGGGGGGGTCTCGAACTTGCAGACTCAAGTGATTCCTGGTCTCGATTAAAGCGCACCATTGTGCCTGGCTATGGTATCTTTTTTCACCCTCAAAAGTATCTTGGTTTTGATGGTTTGTAATATCTCTCTCATGCACACAGGAATAAATAAATTAAGCATTTCTGAGAACATATAAAAAGAATTGAAAAGAGGATTCCTTTACAAATGCTACAAGTTTGGTGAAGAATTATATATGCTATTTATTTGAATTTTAATCAAGTATATGTTTTATTTTCAAAATTGAAAAAAAATTTATATTAATGAAAGGAAATACTACCAAGTGATAGGATTCTACACCTTATTCTTTTCATGTAAGAAGTCATTGTGAGTGAAAATGTCAGATTCTATTAGAAGCAATATCTGAATGAGATAAGAATTAGTATTTGAAAGTAAATGTCAGTTATTTGGCTCTGTGTGTGTTGTCAGTATACAAGGAGGTGCTTGGGTTAGTGCTGACTATGTCAGTTACTCAGTGCTTCCTCACACATTTGTAGCTTAGGAACTAACGACAGAATGGAAACAAACACTGACTGTTTGTGCAAACATTCAACACCAACTCTTTGAACGTGTGCTATACAACAGACACTGAACTTGTTTGATCAATGAGATCAACTGACTCCTCCTCCTTGTTGAAATCATAGTTTGAGAGGAGAGTCAACACACACACACACACACACACACACACACGACTACAAATTTGTCAAAAGGAAAAAAAATAAGTACTGGATGGTTTCACTTATATGTGTATTATAAAGAAACCAAACAAAATGTAAGGAGAAATTCAAAACTAGGAAGCTGACCATAGAAGTAGGCATTTAGAAGAAGAGGAGGAAGAACGGGTTGCAAAACAGGGCAGGCATGAACATAGGAAATACAGTGATGTGATGATTTACAGGTGATAGGGTGGTGGGAGAACTATGGCGCTTATAATGATGTAAGAAAAAAAAAGAACGAAAAGAAAAGGTAAATGAGAATCATAAAGCAAATGAAAATGACAGTGCTAGAAAATACCTAAAGGCATGAACAAACTGAAAATTATAATTACATTCATTTTTGGGGGGAATAACAATAATAAACTCTAAAGGTTTTGTTTTCCCTTTCTTTAAGGGGAGATGGAACCTAGGAGTAGAAAGAAGGCAGGATTTGATCAGAAAAGTCTAATTCTGATTATACCACACAATACAATGATAGTAAAAGTATCAAATATTCTAAGCCTCAATTTTTTTAGCTGACTTTCTTCAATCATAAGATTTTTTTTTGTGAAAAAAAAACAAAAACAAAAAACAAAAAACCACACACAAAAATAATTAGCATGTGGAATGCAATGAAGTGTTATTTATTATGTGCTCTCTAAACAAACATTTATTGAGCACTGTCTTTGGGATGGGCTTGTGTGCTAGGAGTTTGATACATAAAGCTTCAATATACAGGTCTGAACTGTAAGTTGTGTATATATTTTTTCTTTTTTAAAATGCTTTATAGACAAATGAAAGAAAAGAGCTCACCTAAAAGAGTGACTTTAAACATCTCAAATTTTTGTTCATACAAATGTAGAGATCTAAACCCAATACTTGTCAGCATTTACAGCTATTATATGAAAAACATGTTTACAATGACCACTAAATGTTCCCAAGGTGATGGGGAATCTCAATCTTTAGTGTGACATTTGAATCATTGAGAATAAACAGAAGCAAAAAATTTGGGTAAGAGGTTTTTTTTTTTTTAATATTAAAAATGTGGCCGGGCATAGTGGCGTGTGCCTGTAATCCCAGTTACCTGGGAGACTGAGGGTGGGAATCACTTGAGTCTGTGGTTTCGAGACAACCCTGGGCAACATAATGAGACCTAGTCTCAAAAAAAATTTTTTTTAAAGCAAAAACCAGTAATTCATAATACTAAAAATGGTCACTCTCTGGAATTTAGTTTTCACAACATTATTCCATGATGACAGTACCATATAAATGAGCTTTCTCTATTAAAAAAGGAAAATACATTTTGTTTTAGATTAGGGACTATGTAAGTAAAGATTTGTGAATGAATTCAAGATGGTTTTGCTAAAACTGGAATCTTTTAAAGACAAGAATGAGTGGAAAGATTGCCATTACAAAAAGACTCAAGAGTTTGAGCAAAACCTTTATCTA